>JARSSU010044655.1:0-41566 GCA_029619165.1 Eurosta solidaginis
GTGAAAAAAAAACACGGCTATTGGAATGTAAAGCTTGTGTTAAACGCATCTATCTGAAAATGTTATTGTACCGCGGCCTTTAGACTCGCTGTTTCAACAGTATTACCGAGAGCTTAGAAAAAATGTATCAATTTGCAAGCAAAAAATGTATCAAATGCAACAATTGCAAATTAATCAATTTATTTATTTGTTAAAAACCAACAACCATACCAGAACACTGGCTATCATTTGAGACAACATTTGATAGTCAGTACTGTCAACTTAACGATCTGCGCTCCGAACAAATTTTGTAGCACAAACTTAAGGGGACTAACCAAAGATGACGGCAAAGAGGGATAAATTATAATAACGGCTGAATTCTGTAATTCAGTCTCATCTCAAGTCTCTAAATTTGAGATTTTCCTTTATTTTTATTTTTTTTAAAATATAATTTCTGTGGTAGGGCTTCTTAAGATCCTCATAAAACCAGTTTATATTCCAACAGTATTTTCAATTCAATAGATTTTTACATGGCCCCACGCCAGTCACAAACGTAAAGTTTTTAATATTTATTTTTCCACAACTAGTACACAATGGTAATACCATAGAGGCCAGAACCACGTGTAGTAGCTATGAATTATAAATTTTTGTAATTGTTCGTAATTTCAATTGAGATTGGTATCTCAATGGCACAACGCCAGGTTATATTCAATTTGTCAAATTTATTTATCGAAGTTCACAAAAAGTGAAATTTAATTTTTGCAATCAAAAATGCAGTTTGATGTAGGTATGCATTGAGTATTGCATAGTTTGTAACACGAGCTGCTTATTCAGCATAAAGTATATATGCAATCAATTGTCTTTTATAAGCCGTAATTTGTTCCATTAGTTGCGTTATAATTCCGAGAGTTTTCTTAATTTCCAATAATGGCCTGTTGCCATGTGCTAATCACTGTCCCGTTATGATCCGTTATATGTAAAGCAAGTTGGTTTTATGTGGCCCACGCCAGGTTTTAAATTTCAATATTTCAATATGCGATCAATTATAAATTCACTGATTCTTGTTAGGACTGCACAACCGCCATCTGACTCCAGGTCAGTGAAGCACTGCATCTCCCAACCCCGCCGAAAAGCCAGAAGGAAGCACAAAGCCAACCGTGAGGCCTATTTAAATTTTCGGCTCAACTAAAAAAGCCAGACAAATTGCAGTTGAGCCGAGCATGGCCCGCACGACCACTCCGACGAAACGACTAGGATCTGCAGATTTCACGATTTGCACGAACAATACAGAAGCAGATGCGCCATATATGTTTTTTAAGTATTTTCTGTAATTTTTTCTATGCTGGGCAAGGCGGAATAAAAGAACATATTTAAAGCGTTTTTCGCAAATAATTTTCATACTTTTGCTGGAATTTTAATGTCTGTGATCTGCATCGGCCCAGCTCACAAATTAGTGATTGCTTTTGTGAGGCTGGAGACGCGAGACAGCTTACAGAATGGCAAATTGTCTCAAAAGTGATTTTCACCCCAAATAGTCTCTACACAGCCAGCATTTTTTGAAAATTTTGATCAAAAAATATTCAAATATCATACCCCAAGGTGATTAAAAACGTTCAAATTTAAAAGCATTTTCTGTTCGAAAATTAACGTATCGTCGGGAGAAAAATGTACCATAAATGTGATTATTCTTGAATAATCATTTGTGATTCATGTTTCGAAACGCTTTTTATTCATATTTGATATCATTGTAAAATTGAGCTTTAATTGTTTTAGAGTAATATTTGACTACTTTTCAGAGTCATTTTCTGATCATATTCGTGAACATATTTCAATCGTTTTGGTTGAGATTTTTAAATCATTTTTGAATGCGATTATGATGCATTTATTCTTCATATCTCATTCAAAATAGATACTACATGATAATCTTATTTCATCAGGGGAAGAAATCATGCGGAAGTGAGCTATTTGAACCACAGGTCACTCGCAAAAAAACTTGACCTATATACACCTGCGACTACAACATCCAGCATCAGGTATGATCGTCAATATTTTAAAATACGATACGGCACGGGATGTTGAAGACATATCCAGGTACATATGTCAAGGGAGTTTCACTTACCTGGTCAAATAGCTCCCAACTTTTGTATTGTCCAGCTATTATGTATTTTCTGGGAAGCCGAAGGTGGAGAAATGGTTGGGGAAATCTTCGGGCACGAGCAGCATTTGCATTACATTGTTTTGAAAAATGTCTTAATAATAAAAATTTTATATACATATTTTTTCTGAACTTCATGATTGAAAAAATGTGTGTATGTGAAAAAAAATAAGATTTTCAATGAAAAGTAAAGTACAAAACTCATTATTCAGTCAGCAAATATAGTCAGAAAACATTCAGAAAGCTGATTGAAAAATTATTATAAATTTTTGATCACCTGAAGTAAACACATTTGATTCAAATATGATTCCCAAATGTGATTGAAAAACTATATTCAGTTTTTGATCATCAAAGGTAAGCATATTTGATTATTTTTTTGGTGGTTTTTATGAAATATTAAAATTTAATCATAAAACGAGTTCAAAAATGATTCCAAAAAGTGATCGAAAAATGCTTTTCAGTTTTTGATCATCAAAAGTATGCATATTTGATTATTTATTTTGTTCAATTGTATGATAACTCATTATTTAGTCAGAAAGAGTAATCAAATTGTATTTATATGTAGGGAAATTCAAAATTTAATCATCTAAATGCTGAGTGGGTAATAGTGACTAGAGACAGCTTACTGAATTCAGCTGTTAAAACCACCAGTTTGCTACGAGCACGCCTGACGAGAGGGAGGGGGGTGGGGGATTTCCCCGGGCCCGGAGTTTCTCAGGGGGCCCGCGATTTGGAGGTACGAAGAAATTTTTTTTAGTTCAGGAAAGTTTTTAGTTGTTCCATGTGCAAATTTTAAGCCGAATTTCGAAAGCAACGGATATTGATAATGATTTTTTGCCTGAGGAGACAATAAAAACATCAAACAAAAATGTGTTTCTCAGGGTGCCCGCGATTTAGAGGTACTAAGATATTTTTTTTTATTCAAGAGAGTCTTTAGTTGTTCCATGTGCAAATTTTAACGAATATTTATAATGATTTTTTGCCTGAGCCTGAGGAGACAATAAAAACATCAAACAAAAATGTATGTTTACATGAATCCGAAATCATAAAGTTTTCGTGGTGACACTGATGAAGGTTCATCTTCAAAAGGTCTTCCAACAATACCACGAACTCTGTATCAAAGTCCAGATTATTTAAACGACTTCGATATCGATACCGTGAATAATGAGTTTTTGCGATCTGAAGAAGTCAACGAAATAATTCGTCGAGGTCATCAAAAGTGTCCTGTTATTTTTCCACATGATTGTCATGACGAGGCATTTCCTACCTCGTTGTTAAACAGAATCTTGCCAAATGGAGAGAACGTGGAGCGTGACTGGTCAGTGTGGAGTGCCAGTAGCAATGTTTTTTATTGCCTACCATGTCGTCTGTTAAGCACCAATACTTTAAATCGACATAAAATTTGTTCTGCGGATATTCGAATTCCTGGTATGGAAGAAGCTATACGATAAACTGCCAGCACACGAAAGTACTCAAGATCACATTAAATATTATATTCAATGGCGATCTCTACAAAATCGAATTCAAAAGGAGGCTACAATTGATACACTTATGAATGACCAGCTAATCACTGAAACTCAAAAGTGGAAAGAAATTTTATATGGAATTTTGGACACTATTTTATTTTTGGGTGAAAGAGGCGTGGCTTTCAAAGGCGAAAGTATATATTTTGGTGAACGAAACGATGGACATTTTTGGGCATCTAAGATCTCATAAGCCAATATGACCTGATACTTAGAGATCATTTGGAGAAGGTTAGGATTTCACAACAGCAGCACAAACGTTTACAAGTTCACTATCTTTCCCCAGACATTCATAACGAGTTTATAGAAATTTGTGCAAAGCACGTGAGGGAAACTATATTAGATCAAGGCAAGAAAGCCAAGTATTTTGCTATTATCGTTGATGCTTTGTCTGATGCTAGTAACGTTGACTACGTTCATTTTGCGCTAAATCCATTTCAATTCGAAAGAAAAAAATTTTACAATTCAAGAACTGTTTTTGGCTTTCGTGAATTGTAACCAAAAAACTGGTCAGAGAATCGCTGATCTAATTTGCCATATTTGATTGAAGATTGTCGTGTACAAGGGCACGATAAAGGCCCCAATATGAAAGGAGCTTACAACGGAGCACTACGTCACATTCTCGACAAAAACTCGAATGCTGATTACTCGCCTTGTGCAACCCACAGTCTCAATTTATGTGGTGTTGATGCTGCAGAATGTTGTATGGCTGCAATTACTGTCTTCGGAGTTGTGCACGAATGTTTTACTATTTTCAGCAGCACTCCACAACGATGGGACATCCTGAAAAAAAATGTACCGAGCTCTCTTTATAGTCTTTCAGTCAAAAGCCAAATTTGACTGCGCAAGCAACTTGTTGTGTACCGGCATTATCAAGTACATCAACAAGCTCGAATGTATCTTGCTGTCCTCAATTTCGTTCAAATACTGACTACCGTTAATGAAAGAAACGTGGTCCTCCAAGCTAGAGCCGCCACCATAGATGTTGAGGTCCGACATATAGATGCCTTATTAGCTGATTTGAAGTTGATCAGCAACCAATGGGAAACAATTTTAAACGAATGCAAAACAGTTGCTATTCAATTGAACATCTCGCTAAAGTTTCCGGATATTCGAAAGAGAAAGCCCAAAACACGTTCTGAAGATAATTTAAATTAGATGATTACGGATGATTCAGAGTCTGATTTAAAAAAAAATACATTCCTGGCGATCGTTGATTCGGTAATCACTGGCATTACTGATCGATTTGTGGCTATGAGAAATTTGAGCGAGACGTTTTCCTTTTTGTGGAAATTTGAAGATATGGATGAAACTACGGTTCGGGCGAGCGCAGCAAACTTTGCCGAAAAATACAAGTCGCACGTTTCTCAAAGCTTAGAATGCAAAACAATTCACTTGAAACACATTTACGAAGTAAATTTTGATAAAGGCCTGTCACCATTGGAATTGCTAAATGCCATCTATGTTCAAAATCTGTATACGATTTTCCCCAACATTTGTGTTGCTTTACGTATCTTTTGCATTATACCTGTCACTGTAGCTAGTGCAGAACGTTCTTTCAGCGTCCTTGCAAGAATCAAAAACTTTCATAGATCGTGTTCATCTCAAGAGCGAGTTTCAGGACTTGCCATGCTTTGTGTTGAATCTGTTTTGGCAAGACAGTTAAATTTTGATATTATTATAAAAAATTTTGCAGCGAAAAAAGCAAGAAAAGCCACTCTTTGATATCCGAACCTTCTATATTCAATAACTAAAATTTATAGTCATCATTATATTTATCAGAAATGCACTAAAATGTTACCAAATAACTAGAAAAGATTATTTGAAGCAATATGTGGCTGTTAAAAGAGAATTTTATATCTACGTTACAATAAAACAGTATAAATAGTAAATATTCTGTGCTAATTTTATTTTCGGCTCTTAGTCCAAAAATCATTTAGTTGATGTGGCAAAAATTTATTTTGTTTGATGTAATCCAAATTAATCAAATGTATTGGTGGATTTTTTATAGGGGGCCGGTAAATTGTTTAGTCCCGGGCCCGGATTTTCTCTCTACGGCCCTGGCTACGAGTGGCGAGTAACTCGCTGGAAATCAAAAAATTGTTGCCGAATGTTTTCTATGAGGGACATTTTTGAATTGTCTCCCATTTACCTATCTATGCGGTCTAGGCACCTTGTGCAACTGCGATTTTTGGAAAGAGAATTAATTAATTAATTAAATACAGTCAGAAAAATTAACAAAAATACCCCACGAAAATGTTCATGAATATCTTTTGCTCCGCCTCTGGATTATTGTTAGACTACCGGATACTCGACCGGTAGTAGCTTCGGCTACGAAAGTCCGTTCAAGACTAAAAATGGAACCACGAGGAGCAGATAGTCCGCGGAGCTTGCTCCGTTTCTGTTCATTTACGGTAGGCCCTTCGCGAGTATCGTGGTGACTCTGGCTGATATTCGAATGCAGTAAGAGTTGGCTAGTTCGAATGTGGAGCATTGCAACCGGGTGCCATGACCCTTAGGTTTGAAGAGGTGCTAAAAAGACCTCTAACCACACCATGGTGAGGATGTGTCCACTCACATCATCAATTGGGACCACGGTGAGCCCTGGTCGGTGGCCAAATGACTTGACATGTGAACCTGGATGCACCGTGAGGTTGTGCCAACAATAACTGGTACTCACGTAAAATTACTTTGGTGGAAAGCCACACAAAAAACAACATACCCCAAAAAATTAGAGGGGGTATGTAGACTATCGATGCTTAGCATTACGGGAGCTCTGAAAACAGCCCCGACGGCTGCACTGTATGCCATTCTGCACATCCAACCCGTAGACCTGGTAGCAAAGAACAAAGCGTTAACGACCGCAACCAGGCTCGGTACTTCGGGGCAGCTTGAGCGCCGACCATATGGCCGTAGTAGTATAGCGTCATCAATCACAAGACGAACATACTACATAAATCCCTATCTGCGCTTCGAGGGAGATCTTAAGGTCACAATAGAGGTAGACGGTTGGCGCAAGGGTGCGCAAATGGCGGACGAGGCGATACATGTGTACACCGATGGTTCCAAAGTAGTGGAAGGAGTAGAGTCTGCGGTATACTGCGCTGATCCGGAAATAAGCAGATCCTACAAGCTGCCGGATTACTGTAGCGTTTTCCAAGCGGAAATATTAGCCGTAACCAAAGCAGTAGAAACCCTGGAAGAGAAAAGCTTAAGCTGCAACCGTGTTAACTTTTATATTGACAGTCAAGCAGCAATTAAGGCAATAATCTCGCATAGCACAGCATCTAAATGCGTGTTAGAGTGTAAGCAGTGTCTGGAGAGAATCGGGACAGGGAGAAGCATACATCTATATTGGGTCCCAGAGCATATGGGAATAGTTGGGAATGAAAAAGCGGACGAACTAGCTAAAAAGGGCGTATCCCTTGAAGCTTGCTCCGTAGATGTCCCAATCAGATTGGGCGAGATTAAGCGAAGGCGAGAGGTGCACATGATCGACCAAGCGGGAAGGCGTGGATTCAAGGGCGGATGTAGGAAGTGTGGGTTGGAGGAGGAAACGATCGAGCACGTTCTGTGCTCGTACCCTGCAGTTGCCAGGCTAAGACTCCAGCTATTAGGAGTGATACAGCTGTCAGATCTAGAAGCAGTAAGTGGCTTAAGTCCTAGGAAGCTTCTAGCATTTGTCAAGAGGACGGAGTTATTTTATAACATAGGTCCTGGTTTTTGATAGGGTTTCTCAGTTTGGTCGTTAAAACAAACTTCTGGTTACACTACGGACTCAATCAGTCTATGTGAGGTCCTCATGGACCGGCCAGTTCAAACTACCTACCTACGTAAAATTACGAACTTAATGTGGATTATTGATACTGCGTTCAAAACTCGTCTTTTGATATCTATATTTTAGGACGCGTATTCCAAGTCTACCGCTGTTATAGATTTTTTCCAGACGGCGTGGTAGACGAACACGCTACCTCTCTTCGCCTACAATACAATGCTTTATAGAGTTGAAATATCGTTATAGAATGACCGAAGTATCGTTATGGTATTAAAATTCGTGCCCTTACTTACCAAGTCTTATAGTAAATTAGATTTGTACTAATAAATTAAACAAAATTTATTGGGTATTATTTTTTCCAAAAAAGAAAATTTTTAATTTTATTCCTCTTTTTTTTAAATATTTTTTCCAGTTTTTTTTTGTATGTGTTTTGATCACTTTCATAAATTAATATTATGCTATTAAATTAGTTAAATTATTTAAATTTTTCAAATTTATTAATTATCGTCAATGTGACGAAACATCTTTTTTGTCTGTCAATAACGATCGATCGACAACAGACTTTGTATGCATTACAACTTATTTTAAATTTTAATTACTTATATTTAAAATTAACATTTAATTAATTGTCAGCTTTAATTTATACATGCAATTTAGTAATTGTAATTACATATGTTTTTTTTTATGTTTATTAGTACACATTTTTGTTTAAAACGTAATAACAATTTAGTTATGCATTGATTATTTTACTGTCAAAGTAATAATAAATTTTTGTTTGATTGGGTGTAAATGTAGTGGTGAAACGTTGAAAATGTTGAAGTAATTAAAGAATAAATACAACAATTATTGTGAAGTTCGATGGGTATTAGTTTCCGACCGAGCTCGAATTTTCGACGTTCAGGTGAAACCAACCGAACATTAACTTTCTACAGTCTAAATTACTTAGCTCAAAAAATGAAGTTCAGCAGGTAAAATTGCCAAAGAGGATAAATAAATAAGAGCCACCAGTCCGCTATGAGTGGCTAGTAACTCGCTGGAAATCAAAAAAAATGATGTCCAATGTTTTCTGTGACGGACATTTTTAATTGTCTCGCATTTATCTATGCCGTGTAGGCACCTTATGCAAATGTGATTTTTGGGAAGAGAATTAATTAATTAATTAAATACAGTCAGGAAAAATAAACATAAATTCCCCACGAAATATATAGACGACATATACGCACATCTTGCCCAAAAAAAACCTGCGACGTGCACATATGAATGTCCCATCCCTAGGAACTAAATTATTGGCTGTAAAATTTTCACGTTTTTCTTTTATTTCGTCATTGTGAATTCGTACCTGTCAAATAATAGTTGACAGGGAGAATGGCTGTCGCGAATGGCCAGAGAATAGACGATAGGTTTGTTTTTTGCTCGCGGTTATTAAATTGAAGTCTATGAATTGCCCATTTGTGTCTCAAATCGGCTTTTCTTTTAAATGTGTATACTGAAAATGAGACTACATGTTTATATTCATTTCTAAAATCTAGTTAACAGATAAAATCTGAGCAGCCAATTAAGCAAACATTTTAAAATATGTAAATAATGCAATAAACCAGTCGTCTACAAAAATTTTTGGAAAAACTATTGAGCAAATAATTTAAGTAATCGAACAGCGATTGAACAGGTGATCGAGGCTGTTTACTATTGTGAACGTTTTATCAAACATTCGCCACTTGTATGAATTCACAATGATTTCGTGCTTCAATTTAGGGAAGACACCTCAGAGGTGGTTCTTTGTCTATCAAATGGAGGAGTTTACATATACACCCTTATTCTAAGTATTCTGATTGCGAATAACAACGTTACCAGAAAAATAGGTGGTAACGTCTCGTTACTACGCAAAATTGCTAAATATTTGTATGAACAAAATAAACAAACAAAAACGTGTATCCATGTTAAAGTACACGAAGTTTTTAATAATAATAATACTTTTTAACACAAAATTTAGTTCACATTTTTATTTTATTCTCAATACTGCTACTTTGTTTTTTGACAGTTTAACCGTTCAGGCCAGAATCGCGGTTACACGAAATGGTAACGATTTTTGGTTACATAATACTTCGATAACAAATTTAATATTATTTTTAAGTTTTTCTTTGCTCATTTTGTTTTGTATTGACAGTTGCTGATTTGCTATTCAGTGTTGAAAAATAAATTATAACTTTTGATGCTGCGTATTTGCAATGGTGTAGCAAATGCATAGCGCATTGTGAAATATACATATACATACTATAAAAGTTTGCGACTCCATGACGCTAGAACATTTGCACACATTCCTGAACTACCATTATGTTTTTAAATTTCATTTCTAATTTCGGTATTAAACAATCTTATCGAATCAGAGTCCAAAAACTCGGTCGGACTTAACACGTAAAGCTTATTTTGGTGATAAGTAAGAACATTGGAATTAATGCAGGATGAAAATATTTATTTAATCAGTACACTGCATTGTAAATTTTACCAAGTATCGCAACTAACAGCTGATCGGTGAAAATTCGCAAATTCACACGCACAGTTCTCGACTCAGTTCCAAGAAAAACTTTAGATTATTAAACGCAAATTTTAAAGTGAGATAATCCTTACAAATTTATGTATATAGAATATATAAGGCGTTTTTGTTGTTATTAAAACAATAGTTTTATTTATATTAAAGCTTTTATCATTTTTTTTTAACTTTGAAAAAACTCCGAACCCATTCCTTCATTATATGACATTCGACTGCCTAGTCCACTGCCTTCCACTCTATTCGCAACAAAACCTCTATTTAAGCTGCCAAACTATATAGTAAACAATGGTACACTGGTTAGTGTAAGAACATACTACTAATTCCATATTGAAGTACTGTTATTTGTATTGCCAATTTTAAGAGCTAACTGAATTGTCTAAGACCTAGTTTACATATAAGGAGATTATCTTCATTTTCGTACTTAACTCCTAATCGTTAATTATATAACTGGATCTTATATATAAATTTTTCCCTTCGATAAGCGGTACTTATGATAAAATTTTAGAGACGCGGATTATTTTTTATAGAAAAAGTTCCACCTCTAGAGTGTAATCTCTAATTGGAAGCACAAAGTAAAAGAGAATCGTGAAAACTTGACAGAAAATAATCTATGTAGTTCCTAGGGATGGAACATATGTGAACGCTTATATTATCTATTAACGATTTATTGTAGATTAAGGCATGTATAAACGTGGTCTAATGTGTTTTTTTACTCAGCATGACGTTTATATCCAATTCATTAAACAGACTTTAAACTGAAAACAAACAAAATATTTCTGGTTTACATATAACTTAATAAAGATTCTTGTAGAATTGGCTTTATTTACTAACTTTTTAAGTTTACAATTTTATTCTGTTGTAATTATAAATTAATAATTATTCCAATTTTTAAAGGCAGGGATGCACCTTAACGTTAAGCTAATCGTTTATCAAAAAATTTCCACCGTTTCCGTTGAAACACTTCGAAATATTATCGATAAAGAAATTATCAAAATAAATTGTATCTCGTTTTTAACTGAAACGAAAAGCTTTCGTTAACGTTAAAAACGCTAACAAAAACGTGATACTTTATGTTTGAATTGTGCTGGCAATGCTATAGCAATGGTGTAGCCGTAAGGTGGCAACAACGAGCGCACATACACACACAAACTCTATGTAATTTGTTTGTGTAATTCGTTGGTGGTAATGTCAAAAATACTTTGAGAAATGTTCGTACTGTCAAAATTCATGAGAAAAGTTGCAATCAGCTTGGCTAATGCTTTCACCTTTAATGACTCCGCCATCAATCAGCTTTGCCAGCATAGTTTGAAATTAATAATCAACATAAACGATTTGATTTCGTTTTGATATGGCAGAAAACGAAACGAAATCATTTCGTTTAAAGGTATGCCATTTATGGCCAAGTTTTCACTAAACCACAGTAAACCCAGTTTAACGATGTCACTGCGGTCAATGAAATAGAAACGGTCTCGAAAAGGTGAAACAGGAATCATTTTTAAACGTAGTTTAAACTAGAAATACAAAACAGGCCTTATAAAGTTGGACAGAGTGTCATTGTGAAATGTTTCAAACCTAATAGTTTTAACTCAAGTGTTTGAAGTGGGACACACCTTTTTTATTGAATATGTTCTAAAGTGAAGCGGACGCCGTGGTGTGGTGGTAGCGTGCTCCGCCTACCACACCGAAAATCTTGGGTTCAAGCCCTGGACAAAGTAACATCGAAAAAAAGCGGGGTCGGCCCTCGGCAGTGATTTGGCAAACACTCCGAGTGTATTTCCCGTCCCGTGAATTGGAAGATAAGCTCGGCCTAAAATTTACATTTTTTGCAATTTTTATGTTTTAAATTTTTATATATAAATTTGGCATCGAGATTACTGTAAAAATCCTAGTGAATCTGCATTAAACTTCTCACAAAAAATATAGATTCCCAAATGAGGTTATCAAAAATTTTAGAAACGTTGAAAAGCTTTCACATAGGTGTTTAGCACTAAACTAAAATTATTTGAAAAAGAACTAACATTTTATAAGAGTATTTTTGACACCCCCTAGTGGTCTGATCAGTTAAACCAATGCTTGGTTTTCATTCGTTCGAAATGACTGACGCCAAAAACTTCTTTCAGCCGACTCGTAGTCTGTTGGGGTTAGAAGCGTTTCCAATATGTTACTGGCTCGAAGTCAAGAAACCAATATATGGTCAAAACACACGCTAAAGTTTTGTGTTCATTATTTATTGATGAGACGCCAATTGACAAACGAATATAAACTTCTAACATGTTGGCAAATTAAATTTGAGTATTGGTAACTTTAATTGTCACTTTGTAGTTAAAATGGACAGCAAACGCATTTGACGTTGTATGACATGCCGTTTTCATGAGTATTGGCATGTTTGTGGTCAAATTTGACTTAGTGAAAACAAAACATTAAAAATACGGCTTGTACATTAAATTATGTCAAACTTATGCATTGCTTGGTTTTCACTAGGACAAATTTGAGCACAAACTTCGCCCTATGAATGAAAAGGGCTTGTCGTACGACGTCAAATACGTTAACCGTCCGTTTTGACTACAAAGTGACAGTTAAAAACGCCTTTGACCCTCGTAACCAAACAAACACGGAGAGGGGGAGAACTAGGAGTGCAGCTATCCTGTGTAGGTTCATTCATATGTGACGTGTACTTCTCAATGACACCCTGCGCTTGTTAATCAAATATAATAGTAATAAGTGTATCTGGGTAGAAGCTGCGTTTTTTTTGAATTAATTAATAATTATTATTTATAAAATACTAATTCTTACATAACACTAGCATTAAAACTATACCCATTATTTGCTACATTTGCTTTTAACTAATCTTCATTGTCGTAATATTTCATATTTTTTACCAAACTAACAACAACAATCAAATATAAAAACTTACTTTAGTTTCTATAATTTTAATTTGGTTTTATATACTCACATACACGCGCCGAATTTCATATTCAATTTACAAATATATTTAGCAAGTGTTTAGATATAAACATAATTGAGCATCGATGCTTGTTTGAACTAGAAATAGGTAAAACGCGCATCGCGTTTTGTGATACATATTGCCAATTTAGCTAGGGCGAATTCCCGTGAAAATAGTAAATTTCACTGAAATAAAATAAACTGAGGCGTATTATAAGCAAGAGTTAGGAATCTACTTAAAGTTAGTTACAGATAGCTTGTAGGAGAAATCATGCCAAGCAGCTGCATAAGTAGCCACTTAATTTTGTCTAAGAATACGACCTTTGGCTGCATTTTACTTAAAAGATTTTCCTAGTATAGCTTTTTTATATTTTACATTTTTAAACGGTTTTTAGCATTTCCATGTTGTTATTTAAATTCGTCTTAGATCCTTTAACGGCTGTGATTTGTAGTGGAGGGTGCATGGGAATGATTTTAGTTCAAACTTATATATTCTAAATAGTAATTTTCATTCTTTTAATAGTGTCTAGATTTAAGTTAAGTTCAAAGTAGTTCTAATATTTTTTTGTTTGAATGCTTAACATGTAGACAGTTTCATAGAAAAGTGTATTGCTAATTTGCTAAGAGTTTTCTAGGCGTTTTTTTATAAAAGGAAAACACACAAATACGTACATATATATATAATAAGTATATTTTTATAAAAAATTTATAGAAGAAATTTTCGTGTTGTGATGTCACTATAAAGTACATATAAGTATTAGTACGCGCATTCAAGAAAAATTAATCTATGTGTAAGAGATATTTGTGTATTTAATAGTTACTACCTTTTACTAAACATATCAGCCCTAAGTATTGTATATTAATGTAAATTTGTGACATTGGCAAAACACAGAGCGCTATTATGATTGATCCTTTTTTGTATCAACTTTAAATCGTCTTTGTTGTAAATGAGCTCGGAATCTACACGTAGTTATATAAATGTATTGTATATACTTAGTATGCATCGAAACGTAGTATAATATAGGTGATTTATAAAGTATTTACTAGAGGTATTTAAAAATAAAAGTGTTCAATTATATATCGTCGATGCCTTTGCAAAACCTCTACCAGCCGTCTTTCTAACAGCGTTTGAGTTTTATAAGAGAGCAGCAAAACTTATTTTAAACCCTTTTTTCTTTAGGAATTTTTTCTATCATAGATTAAAGTATTATTTTTTTTTATATAATAAAACGTTTAGTTTTTATATACTTAAAAACGCCCTGTTTTTCCTTCGTTAGGCGCTTCATATAAGAAAAGGAGCTTAAATGCAATTTTGCAGTCCAAATTTAATTAAACCGTTATTTTACAATATTGATATTCAAATATTTAAGTTGTGATTTTATTTTGGCTGGAGCGGAATGCACTGAGATCAGCTCCCGCCCCCGAATTTCAACCATCGCTAAGGTTAAAGCTCCATCGCCAAAAATATCTAAAACAGTTTCAAGTGCGCAGAAAAAGTATGCAACATTTAGTACCGTCTGGTCACAAGGAATAACAACCTAACTGCCATACTTTTACATATCACTTAGGAGGTTATTCTTTATGACGACATGGTATTAAATATAATAATACCCAACGGACACAATAATAATACCCACATGACGCGCGGATTTGTTTTTGCCCAGTTGTTGATAGGCGGAGGTTTGTTAAGCGTTGAGATCTAACACTTCTCAGCTACAGAATAAAAATCATCAGCTGAGTATTATAAATAACAGTTAGAGATTATGCATATTCTACATTGTTAAGTGAACTTTTTAGTACGTACAATTTTTACTTTTATTTGTTTTTGTTAAGATAGGATAGACTTTTTTCTATATGGTAAAAAGTGAATCCGTTATATCAAATGAACTAGAATGAGTGTTAATATCATGAGACAAACACCGAAAAGGTTCATTTAATTCGAAATTGGTTCTACACTGCCTCAAAAGAAGAGGTTTGTAATGCCTTGACTTCGTTCAAGAGAATTGGGCTAGAAATCAATCCATTCAGTAGTTTAGCCATAAATATTACGCCTAGCATTTCTCCACGGCTTGCAAGAGTTGGAAAATTGATAAGCTTCAACCGACTAGTATAAGGCGGAAGACTGTACGCAGAGTCCCACTGAAAATTTCTTAAAGAGAAAAAGTAGAAATTGCCTTTGTACTGATTCAAATCTATCTGCATGAACTCGTTATTTTAGATTCCATACTATTGATCCGTATTCTAGTATCGGTCTAACTAAAGTGCCGAAAAGTGCTTTAGTTACATAAAGGTCACTAAATTCTTTGAACCAACGTTACACGAATGAAATAACACCTTCAGCCTTATTAACAGTACCATTAATATGAAGGTTGGAACTAAGTTTAGTATATATCGTTACTCCCAAGTCCACATACTAGTTTACTGATAGAAGACAAGAATTATTAATTACGTAAGAGGTTACTGGCAAAGATCTTCGAGAGAGGCACATGCATTTACATTTATTGAGGTTCAGCGGCATTGAATTCACGTTGTACCAAGTAACTAAATCCGGTTGATGCAAGGGACGTTCTTCGATAGACTCATAAAACCTAAAAAGTTATACATCATCGGCATACATTAAGATTTTGGAATATTTTTGAGTGGTACAGATATCATTAATAAATATCAAGAACAGAATTGAACCAAGATGACTGCCCTGTGGGACGCCAGAGTGAACATCGATGACATTTTTAAAAATAACTTTCTGCGTTCTATCGCAGAGATAGGACGATATCCACTGTGTGAGACCAGGTTGGAAGCCAAGCTGATCCAGCTTGTAGATAAGTAAGGAGTGGGGTACCTTGTCAAATGCTTTACTGAAATCGGTATAGATAACATCGGTGTGCTGCGCTACTCTTTAAGATATTTTTGGCCGATGGAGTTTTAGCGTTAGCGAAGATAGGAATTTGGCGGGAGGGCTAAGAAATCTGAAGTTTGCCACATGATGGTATTTGAGGGGTTTAAAATTTATCGATAGATGGTTTTGCAAAAGCATCGACGGTATGTAATTGTGAAGTGTGGGTATATCATAAACAACTTCAATTTTTGCGCATTAAGTTCTTTTGAAATTTTGATTGCAAAATTGATTTATAACTATTATAACTATTAAAGTACACAAGTATCAGTTGAGTTAAATTTATTTTCTTGTGGAGGGATTTAATTACGACAGCAAATAATAGGGTAATATTTTTTTTGTTTTGGTAAAAAAGTGATTTATACTTAATAAATTCGATTGCTATATTTGCATACGCATTTGTATTTGTATTTTATTTAAGAATTTGTTTCTAGCACAACAATTTGACAAATTATTTTACAGTGCTAGTCAGCTAGCTATATAAAATTAAGATGAATAATAATAAATTAAATCAATTAAACCAAATATAATAAGTAATAAATAAATAAGTAAGTATATCTAAATCTTAAAACTAAAGAAAAGTAATTAATAAAACACAGCAGTAGTGATGATAAACATAGACAAGTAGATAGTATTTGTTAGCAAAGAAAACATAGAGAAAGGAAAAGGGAGTTAGAAATGAACATTTTAACATTTTAATTTGATTAATTAAGTACATTTCCATTAGTAAAAATGCAGCAAGAGCAACAAGTTGAGATCCAGTTTAAGAGTCATTAAAAAATGACGTTAGCTCTTTTTTGGGCGGCCACCGTGGTGTGATGGTAGCGTGCTCCGCCTACCACATCGGATGCCCTGGGTTCAAACCCCGGGCAAAGCAACATCAAAAATTTTAGAAATAAGGTTTTTCAATTAGAAGAAATTTTTTCTAAGCGGGGTCGCCCCTCGGCAGTGTTTGGCAAGCGCTCCGGGTGTATTTCTGCCATGAAAAGCTCTCAGTGAAAACTCATCTGCCTTGCAGATGCCGTTCGGAGTCGGCATAAAATCATGTAGGTCCCGTCCGGCCAATTTTTTATTTTTTTAGCTCTTTTTTGAAGAGCAGAGCATTACTTAGGAGTCTGAGACTTGTAGGTAGGAAGTTCCAAAGGCGTATTACAGTAAAGCAAAATTGGCGTCAGGGGCTAGCAGCGTTATCTAATATGCGTAAGAAGAAGCACTGATCTTGATGATTGCAGAAAAATAAGCTTACGATATAGATAATCATGCTCCCTCGTATTTGTCAATTTGTGGAGGAAGAACAGTGTTTTGACTTTTAAAAGATTTTCGAAAGAAATTTTTGTTGCTTTATCCAAAAAAATTTTCATGAATTTAAAATTCCTGGGGAGAAATATGTGCCTCATTTTATAATCATAATTTTGGTATAGGGCACTCACATATGTATCAGTGGCGTATACAGGATTTTGGGAACATCTTAAATTTCGAGCACATCTTTTATCCACAGTTCCTCGAAACTGCTTAGTTTTTTAAATAGGACCAGGAGTGGCCGTTTGTCCTTGTTTTTAAATAATATATTTGCTGGTATGGGGAATGTCAAGATGAAGGTATCATGAACGTAAATTGTTTCTAAAATAACTGAATGTAACGCATTTAATAAACAAAACTCATAAACAATACCAGTTACTGGCAGTTTTCAAAGCGTTGTTTTTCTAATTTCCACTGTTGCTGTTTGAAACAGACAAAACCATAATAATTGCTTTAGCTTCCAAAATCTCATTTCATATAATGAAATTCATTAACTCAATTGTTTTTGCTTTTGAGTCGAGAATTGAATTTGAAAAATCAAGACCTGGGAGAAACTACAAAATTGGCAGATGATGATTTGAATGAATTCAAGGAAAAACGGCAAAACGCTGAGAAGGTTGTTGAAACGTGTTACAAGTACGACATTGAAATCAAAAAGCCGCGTTTATGCAATCGTCAAAAAAACTGCTCCAATATTGGACCACAAGCATTTGAGTATTGCTATAGAATCATATTTTACATATGTGCCATGCCTCGGCATTTACATTTGTCACCTTCAAAGTCGCTTTAGAACTCTACAACTTTAATGAAGAATTACTGTATTGTTCCGAAAGTGATTTGGTTTATAAAGCCAAGATGTGGAGGCAACAAATTTGCGATCCAAGTGTTCAAAATGCGCTGTAAGTTTTTTTTGTTTTGATTTTCTAAAAATAAAAATTTCCAAGACCCTGTAATTTTGCTTTTCGGACCCGAACATTACTTAAAACAAAAGATAAGTTTATATCAATATTTTTTACTAAATAAAATATGGGCATTTTTACTAAAAAAATATTGAACAAGAGTTTTCAAGGTTATCTGCAAAAATTACAAAGCAGGACTCGAATCGTGTGGTAGTACGTGATCATTGTATACGTTTACAAGTAAGATTCAAATACAAATTTGGTGTGAAAATGTATAGTGTACTATATTGGATCTATTGAAAAAAAGAAAGTTTTTCTAATCGGGGTAGCCCTTCGGAAGTGATTTGGCAAACACTCCAAGTGCATTCCTGCCTTTCGGTGCCCATTCTGACTACATGATTTTATCTAGTCCATTTCTGCTTCTCCAGATGTCACTATTACGGTACTGGCGACATGTTAGAGACGTAAAATTTGAATCGAGTGTGTCGTCAAAGACTTCAATATAGCTACGAATTCTCATAGTTCTCATGCTACATATATCACAATCCACATTTTCAGCAATGTTACTCTAATCGAGTTGTTGGGTCACTAGATAGATCTGCATCATCATTAATTAGATTAGATCAGGCCAGATCGGCTTTCTCGCAATCTATTGGTAAGACTGTTAACAAGCCACTGCTAAATAGGCAGATACGGATAAACCTCAGGAAAAGCGCAAAAGTTATCTGCTCAAAATTGTGTGAAGGTGAAAATTTATCAGCCAGATAAGAAAGACCCCAGGAAAAGCGCAAAAGTTATCTGCTGAAAATTGAGTGAAGGTGAAAATTTATCAGCCCAGTCCGTTTAACCTAACCTACATAAGCACCAACCTAACTTTTACTATAAAAATGGCCTTAAGAGTTAAATACATGTTATAGCATCGTACAAGTAAACGGTTTGAGGTATACGATTTAGGGGCAATCAATTAGAAGAGCTGACATTACCACCAATAGGAGTGCATTTAGTATCTTTCAATTACCAGAAATTTTCATAATAAAATCTGCCTAAAATTACAGTGTCTATTCATGTGAAAATTTTCTTTTCCATAACGCTTAGAAAAATTTGAAATTTGTATCCTTCTATTATATAAAAAAGTTTTTTTCTTCCGGGAATATTTTATTTCAGTGGTAGGATCTTTCTTTATTATGTACTGTTTTTTTTTAATTTATAGAAAGAAGTGGGTAAAGGAAAGGAAAGGAAAGGGCCCCACTGGAGATAGCAAAGCTATCGGAAGATGGGGTGGGGGATGGCGAGCGTAGCGAGCAGGCGGGCAAAGCCTTCTAGTCTAAACTAAAAATGTTAAATTTTTACTATACCATTATTTTCCTAAACATTCCTCTGCTTTCATACTTTATTACTAATTACGTGCACTTTGCAATTTTTTTTGTTCAGTTTGGCTTTTCTTTTTTTAATAACTTTGCTTAAATAATTATAATAGTGTTCTTTATAATATTTTTCTTTTTTTATTCGTACATTATAGTTGTCGCACCTGCAATAATTATTGTTCCTCTCCCACTTAATGTTAAAAGTTAATGCGCTCCATTTCCAATTTCCACATTTTTATTGGTCTATTGCTAAACTTTTATTATTTTCTATATTTTATTATCTATTAACATGTCACACCATTTGTTTTTCTAATATTAATTTCTTTACAATACATAAATGCGCATAAAAAATATTTCATCTCTTTTTTCTCATTTAATTTGTTCTACCTCTCACTACATTCTCTTAAGCAATGTACTTTTTGAACTTATTTTTGTAATTTCTTTTTGAAACAAAGGCAGAAGAGCTCAAATTCAAGAAGAATTTTCTATTTAGGCGAAACGATTACAAGCCTGACCCCTCTAGCGGTGTTAGTTTCCGAGATGTGATTTTGAATGAAAGTCACTCATACGCAGACTTTGGCGAATATCTTTAGGTCAACGAGCAAACCGCAGAAAGTACATGAATAGAATAGCTTCATAAACATAAGTTCCGATATAGATTTCTCTGACAGTCTTGTTGCGATAACACCTTGTACTCGATCGAGGAAAGTAATCGATATCAAAGTAGGTAGTGAGTGAAAGTACTCGATACTTACTCGTATTTTACTCCTTCAAAAGCTCAGTAAAACTTATAAAAAATTTTCCGTTACTTGTAAAGCAACGTTTTCAAGCTAGGAATTGCCTTATAGAAACCTCGTAAATGAAACGATTTTTCATATAAACTTTGCGAGCTTTACACGGCTAATGTGCTTTGCGAGCATTCATGGGACAAGGGATATAACTGTTTATTTTGAAGCACATCTCATCTACAAAAAAGGTCAGGTATGTTGCTTTTATTGTGAAGCCGTCTGCTGAGGCGGCTATTGTGACCCGCTGAAAAGGGTGTGTGGATATGAAGATATTAAACTCCATCACTTGTGGGAACACTATGACAGCCCCTGTTTACTCTTCCCTCATTTGGAGGTTTTGCTTTCTGCTTACTGTGCTATAATAGAGCGAGACATTTTCTTTCGCATAACTAAATCATAAATCAATATAAAAAGTTTTAACTTTGGATATCCTCTTTCATGAGTGTAGAGTAGATTGTGAAAACAACTTTATGAAAGTTCTCCTGAGTTTTTGAAACGATAAGTATTTCTTGAAATAAATACTAATCGGAGCAAGATTGTATTTTCATGATCTTCTGTACTATGGTCGAAAGTTCTGAGTTTCAGTGGCAGCCCTCTATATATGTTATACTTGTTAGGTTACTATGATGCAACAATTTCCTCTCAATTGAGCATAATTGTAATAAAATGACAAAAACACAATCTCTTTCCCAAAATTACATAATTGGGTGACTTTTCTTATTTAAACAAACAATAAATTACGCGAATAATAATAGCACACAAATATTACTAATAGCTGTCCATAACTGTAGGTTTTAACGGTTAATTGTAACTGTTTAATCGTTTTTCTTGATACACAAGGCTGTTAGAATCCAATTGGATTCTTTGTATAAACTTCCTAGTTTTTTTTTCTAAAAAGGAAACATTTCGGGCATCTTCGGGTATCTACGGTATACTCTGTGCTAATGAAAGAACACACTAAACTTAAAATTCAATGTATGTTCCTTTTTGCTTAACTAAGTGTGCATAAATCGCGCATAAAACGTGATATGTACCACTAGGGCGTCACTATTTTAGCGCACATCACTGTATGTATGCGACAGCGGTAGATATGTGTTACCGCCACGGTTGCCACTTTTGCTCCATTTGGACCAAAAATGGTCCTTTCCAACCCCATTTGGTCCGTTGGTCCCTTTTTTCCAATTTTGGTCCTTTTTAGGCTGTAATCAAGATTGTTTGTTTTCAATGAGGAAAAAATGTTCAACACTGCCCACAAAATTAACCCTTACATAATTTATAATTTACCTCAATAGATTTCTGACAAAAGAATTGATTTCAACAAAATGTAGCAAAACAATGGCACTTCACCTAGCAGATAGTTCAGAAAAGTGTTGGATCTTGAAGCAAACCAATTTACGTTAATTGTTGGTGAAACAAGCGGTCAATCAGAAAATCTTGTTTTGGTGGCTAGATATTTCGATCGTTTATAAAAAACTTTTTGTGATAGACTTTTATCGCTGTTTGAGCTTAAAAAAAGTTGCTGCAAATGCCCGTACATCTCAAAGTAATTTGACGGAGTTGTACACTAATGAAGACATTCTTGAATTGAAAACTAAATAAATTAATGAGACTAATTTGTTTTATATTAAGTGCACTTACCACTGTTTTATGTTCAAGTTATGCGATACGCTTCGATAGGTAATGAGAATTTTTAAATTTTTATCGCACAGCACAAAACAAATTGATGGGTTTTAGGAATTCCAAGGCTATTATGTTCTTCACACTGCGATGCGGCTATATTTTATATTTTTCTGTCTGGAAGTTAATAGCATATCTGCTAAATAACCGTCAAATTCAATATCAGTTACATAATTAAAAGTTTCTATATATTTCCGACCTGCGCTAAAAAGTTCAATCAGAAAAATTTAGTCTACTGATATTATTATGCCATCAATATGAGTAATTTTAGGTGCAATGATTATATCAAAATATTGGATATTTAAAAAATGTCAGTGTACATAATTTAGAATACTAAGTATCTTAACCCAAAGAATATTTTTATTGGAAGTAGGTAGGAATATTTTTTGAAAGCGATAGCTTAACAAATGCTCAACGCAGATCTGATATAAACGCTTTGTGCCAAATTATTCCCGTTAGAGAGCACAACCCCCGGAAAATTTAATAATAACTAATTTCTCGTACCTAGTCAAATGGAAATTCGACCATTACTACACAGTTCACACTTTTAAGACTTTCAGTAGTAAATCTGAGGACTGTGGATAGATTCAATTAATGTGAGTTTTGAAATGCACATTTTTCTCTAACACAAATTACATGTAAATAATGTACATTTCAAACCCCGCACTTACTGAATCTAGGCCATAGATGGGATAATTGAAGCGTGAGGGTGCACTGGTAAACGAAAGAAAAAATAATTATATTTAAAAAAAGTGGAGCACCCAGCTATTGGAAACAATTTTTTTTTAACTTTTTGTCTTATTTTATAATAAAATTGATACAACCGAGCACTGGAGAAATTTAGTTTAAAAAAAAGA
Organism: Eurosta solidaginis; assembly: GCA_029619165.1. Lineage (NCBI taxonomy): Eukaryota > Metazoa > Arthropoda > Insecta > Diptera > Tephritidae > Eurosta > Eurosta solidaginis. The sequence continues at coordinate 22,701 of JARSSU010044655.1, forward strand.
TTTTTATGTAAATAAAACAGAACTAGTTTCGCTTGCGGCACAGGTTTGCTCTAGTGTTTTTCGTTAAAACAATTATTTATATAAGCTTTTGTTAGAATGAAGTGTGTGTGACTTTGTACTTTACCACAACCTGAAATTAAAGATTTTACAAAGAATTCGACACATTCGTGAATTGCCGAATTGTTTGTAAGCCAATGAAAACTATAAAAATTTGGTCCATTTCTTTGGGATTTGGTCCTTTTTTTCGACGAATTTTGGTCTCAAATGAAAACAAGGTGTGGCAACCGTGGTTACCGCGTTCAGAAGGTTTGTTGATTAGATCTCTGCATATTGGCTTTGAACACCATGCAAGTGCAGTAGAGTCTCGAAAAAGTTAACCGAAATGTACCAAGGGCATTGAACTTTGCCGAAATATTAACTTTTCCAAGTGGTCATCAAAATTGAAAAAATACAGCAATAAAAAATAAAATTGGTTGATAAAAATCTTATAACTGGAAATGTGATTTTAAAAAGCTCTTTAAATCTTTCGTACTTTTTATTATCAAGTATGTTTGCTACTGCTCCCAAAATTTCATATTTTCTCTTTATTTTTGAGGTGGCTGATTTATCTAGATGCGCCAATCGATTTTCGTTAAAACCATTTTTACACATTTTTCTTATGTTCTTTTCCAGCATCTCCGGTTAAAGTAATCTAGCACTTTATCTGACGTATCACCGAACGATTTCTGTTAAACAAAGTACCAACTAACGTGAACCTAAGGGCCTCTTAAAATTTGTTGCCATTTTTCCAACACATAAATTATACGAAACTCGCTGGTGTCTGATGTCTCACTATATTTGTGCCAGCCTTAGAAAAACTTTGCTATGCCGAAAATAAGTTTTTCACAGCGAAATTCGCAAAGTACTCACATACATGGAAATTCACGAAATTCACAAATATATTGGAAATACCAACTCTTGTTTTTGTTGCCAAAAAGAAAAAGAGGCTTAAAGAATGTATAAGCTCAGAAAAGTGTACTTTATGTAGCGGTATGTGAACGCACAAATTCGTTTATGTCAGCCGAAACGTTCAACTTTATCTAAGAGTTAACTTTTGCGCGATTCTAATGTATTTCTAACGTAAGCAAGTGTTTTTGTTTTTGAAATTTTGTATTCGCATTTATAATGCAAAACTAACGAGTTATTAAACTAGATATTTGCTGTTATAAGAATTCTTTTTTATCTTAATTTTATTATACCTAAATATAAATTAATAAATTAAACATTTATGCGCTCAACTCAGCAGTTTCAACTGTGTTAGTTTTTACTTTTGTGTGTGTTTTTTTTTGTTTGTGTTTCATAGGAACAATCACTGTTGTGGTTTTTAATATTACACTATGCTAAATAAAAAAATAATTACCTTACAACTATATACTTATCTACATTTAGTAGAACTTCTTAATTTATATACTTTTCAAATATTTTTTGCATGATTTTCAACATTTATATGAGTTTATAAAAAAAAACTTCGTCCATAGTTTCCATTTTAATATAACACACGCATGCTTTGATAATATTTTGTAATTCCTATAATTTGTTTTTTGTTTTCTTTTTTAATTTACATATTATTTTCAGTGTATTCAATTAAATTTGTATTTTATTATGAACTTTTCCTAAATATACTAGTTAATATGTATGTATGTCTACATTTCTTTAAAGTTTACAGTTTGTATAGCTTAAAATGTACTTTTTCGAATTTTTCAACATATTTGTTTACGGCAGTTTGTTTTGAAATTTCCTTTTTTTCATTTCATAAAAGTATTTAAATGTATTCCTTCTTTATTTAAGTAACCATTTTGTTGCCAGTTTATTTACATGCTAATTTTGTATATACACATATTTTGTGTGTGTTTTTAATTTTTAAATTTAATTTATTTGTAACTAGTTTCGAGTTTTCTTAAAAATTTAATTAACAATTTTTGTGTATAGTTTTTCTTAAATTTTTTTCTTAGTTTTATTTGCCTAATTAATAATTATTGAATAGTTTCCTAAATATTAACTAAAAACTTTTTCTTTTTACTTAACGTAAGTTTTTTGTTTTTATTTATTTTGTTGGTAACTAAATGTTCTTCCTTCTAAAATATATACATATATGTATAGGTATGTATTTGTTTTAAAGTATATAATTCGGTCATGTCTAAACGAGGCTTCAATTTAAACCTGATTTGCAATTGGGCTTATTGCACGATTATATGTGGAGCCGACAGTAGCACGGTCACCGTTGCGATAATTGTAAAGAGCGTAAAAACAATTAGACAAAACCTGTAAAGAGATTTTTGTAATATAACATGGATAATTAAATATGAATAAAACTAATAATTGTTCAGGTGATTTGAATTTTGGAAGTGTGGTTGGGAATGGGAGTGGGAGGAAGATAAATGGAATATAAAGTAGAAGAGAATGCGAAAGAGAGTGAAGAGGGGAAGCGAGGTTCAGTTCTTCACTCTCTTTCGCATTCTCTTCTTCTTTATCTTCCGTTTTTTCATATTCTCCCCCATTCCTTATTTCATTTATTTTCCTCCCACTCCCACTTCCATTCCCACCCACACTTCCACTCGCATTCTAACTATCACACACACTCCCAATACCCACACCTATCTCTTATTTTAATTTTTATCTTTTTTAGCCTATGGCTTTTTGTAAAACTCTCCCTTTTCGAAATCGCCCTCCTTCTCAACCACCACCCCTTGTAAAAACCGTCATTAACACATTCTGTTGTGAAACCACATTGTGGTATCATCTAGTCCACACATTGGTCTTTATATCCGAAGTGGGCCCACACATATGAGCTAAAACCCATTAACAAACAGTCTACAAAACTTTAGGAAACCAACAGCTATAATTTTTAAAATTGGTTCATCCGATCTTGAGTTATAAAGTTACCAACAGATCTGAATTCGCTTTTATATAAGATTAACCTATGCGAAGGCTGCCTATATAATAAATTTCAAACAAATCGAACCATACAACAAGGGCACCCAAATTCGAAACTTGTCGAGGAGGTACCCCTGCACCAAATTTCAAGCACTTTGCACCATGAATTGAATTTTTTCCAAAAGGTTGGTCCCAGGTAAATTTCCTAGAAAGAAAAGTTTCTCAAATATTAAGCTTGACCAAAGGCGTCCCTGTACCAAATCTCAGGCAGCTCGCATTTTAAATAAGAATTTTTGAAACAGATCGGTCCCTGGTCCACTTCCCGGAAACAAAAGTTTCCCAAATATTGAAGAGAGGAAGTATACCACATTTCAAGCAAATCGCACCATAAACTATTTTTATTTAGAATAGGTCTGCCTAGGTCCACTTCACGGAGTGAAAAGTATCTCAAAGACTAAGATACCTCTATTCCGCATTTGAAGCGAATCGCACCATAAATTGAATTTGTTCCTACAGGTCGGTCTATGGTAAGCTTTTTAGACAGAAAAGTTTCTCAAATATTAAGCTTGACAAAAAGGTGCTCTGTACCAAATACCAGGTAAATCGCATTTTAAAAATATGTAGATCGATGTCAGGTCCACTTCCCAGAAAGGAAAGTTTCTCATATATTGAAGAACGTGAAGTAAAAACGGTATGGGGTACTATGTCACATTTAAAGAAATCGCACTATATACTATTTTGATTTAGAATAGGTAGACCCTGGTCCACTAATGACAAATTTCTCAAGTAATATCTTGGTCCCTGTTCCGAATTTGAAGCGAATCGTACCATTAATAAGGTTTTTGGAAAAGGTCGGTCCCTGCTCCACTTTCCGCAGCAAATTGTGAATATAAAGCATTCTTAAATCATGAAGTGCGCGGCCAACCGAAAAGTAGGCGCTTGACCGTTTATTCCGCTCCAGAAAGGTCGCACCAGCTAAATATATAAAGGACGCGTTGCAGTCTCATCCGTGCCAAATGAGTACCAATAGCCCTGTTACATCAGCCCGCTATCTTTTCCTAGCATGTTACTTACCTAGCTCGGTGTTTTTCGCTACATCGCTTGTATTCTCTTGCAGGGATAATCGAAGAGGAGTTTAAAAAAGTTTTCATGAACTTAAACACATTCGCGTAACCGTTGCATCAATTAGGTTTTTGAGTGTAGTTGTAAAAATTTTTACTTTGAAAGGAGCACCCTAATATTCAAATATACACATTTCTTATACATATGTATATATACATAGGCATATTGGGAATTATGAGAATATTTAAATTCAATGCTCAATTATGCACAAATTACATGCAATATTATTTGTCGCTTAATTAATAGATGTCAACGGTCATAAATAAACCAACTAACGGCAAATTGAGATTTTGAAGTTATTTAATATGATAATTGCCTTCAATTTGAGAACATCAATTAAATTAAGATATTAAATTTGAACATCTATCTTTGTGTAAATAAGTTAAGTCTCATTGTAAGAGCTACCAACTGATGGACTTACGGAGAGACGATTTATCACGAAACTAGTTCCGTTGTCAAGCAGAGTGAAAAATTATCCGCGTGGATACGTACCACTGTACACATTGACACAAACTTTGGAGCCTCGCGTAAAGATGTCGTCCCATTCACGCCTAATCGAAAGCATGTTGCCAAGAGAGATGGTCGAAGTACTGTAATATGCAAGCAATTCTAAATCAGATGCCACTCCAGGGCAGAAGTGTATTCTGTGTAATGTTAAGTTAGTTTAGGTGGTAGCTGCCCTGGTAGGAAGCTCACTTGGACAGCATGAAGTTCCGTTGTGATACCACATGAAACAACTATTTAGAGAATCGTTGCTTAGCAACGATATAGTTTCTAATGAGACCGATCTCAACCTTGGATAAAATCTGCGGAGATCTAATCTGGGCAATCAAGCATTAAACGACTCGATGATTCCACCTGATCATCCTCCATACAGTTGCAGCAATATGGGGTTTCCAGTATATTGAGACATACCGCATGGATTCCCATTGGACAGTGCCCTATCAAAACCCCATTGACCATTAATAGATGAGCCTTAGTGAACCCAATCATTTCGGCAGGCCTTGATTGTCGCTTAGCTATCAGAGTAATGTTAAACTCCCTAACCGTAGTGGCACTGGATAGCATTTCATCCACCGCATCCTTAATCGCAGCAACCTCCGTTTGGAAGACGCTGCAGTGATCAGATAACTTAAACTTGCTGCTTACGATTAGGTCTTGACAAAAGATCCCCCACCAACCTTTTCGTGCAGCTTCAACCCATCTGTGAACTGGTCCCTGCCCCTATGAGTCCCCTTCCCCCGTTCCTCTCTCGGGGTAATGACTGCGCAGCTTGCACAAAGAGAATAGTCCGCCCTGTCAGTGATTAATTCGATCCTGGTAAGAAAGCTAGAGAGCGTGAAGTCAGAAAGCCCATTTCCAATATAACAAAGCCTGGCCAACGACCGGGCCGCGACCACCTTTCCCGCAATAACTACGGAGTGCCGCTAATACTACTCTTAGCGAGAGCCCCATAATTTACCGATATCCCCCTTGCAGCAGTACAAGGCAACCTCCACATTCGGTCCTCAGGACAGTTTCTTGTCCAAAATAATCACTAAATATTTTATTCTATCAGGAAATACCAATGGTAACCCCCCATCCTAATTTTAAGCTTTTGTTATTGCTGTTACTCACCTATCCACAACCATTGCAGCGAATTTCCAATCGCTTATCAATTCCGCTTCATCATCGGACTTACGCATTCGCGCCGTTATGAACTGCAATTCTTTAAGAATCAAATGTAAATCTTTATGATTGCAACCTATTGTATTGTGATGCTCCTCCACCGTAGTAGGTCGGCCGAAGCTTCTGTAATAATAAAAAATCAAAACGACATTAAAATAACTTATTTTTCTTACATCCAAACACGGACGCGAACAGTTGATAGAGGGAATGAAGATTGGGACGTGAGTGTGCTCTACCCAATCTATAAAAAAGGTGATACCTAAAACCGCGACGATTTCAGCGTAACAAGGCTGCTTCATATCGCGTACTAGGTTTTATTTAGCGTATTGTGCGAAAGACGACGAATTGATTGGATCTTATCAGTACGGCTCCAGATCTGGTAAATTTTCTTCACCTAATATCAAATCCTGCACAGAGCTTTGCTAAATGAAGCTAAGCAACTATCCCATCTCCGTATGTATTGGGAAGGACATTTTCGAGCCATTCGATGCCAAGCGAGGCTTCGGGAAAGGTGACTCCTTATCTTGTGACTTCTTTTACCCGATGCTAGAGAAGAAAATTCTTGCAGCAAATCTAAACCGCTTAATCCATTATATTTAAGATGGTACAATTGTAGCGTATATTGATGATACTGATATTGATATCTCTGGATTGGATAGAGAGTACTGGTTTTTCTCGATGAAAAACAACCCGCTCTAAAAGTCGCTCACCCGTCCCGGTATACTATGTATTGAAATCATGGACGGTGCCGAAAAAAGTTAGGATGGGCCTTGGAGTATCAGAGAGCAAATCTATCGTCGATGTATTGTCTCTACTAATACCCAGGTATTTCACATCACTGGAAAGGTTAAGATCGACTGCATTTCGAGGGAACTTAAAGTGAAGCATTTTGTATTGCCGCACGATCACTTTCCCTAAGTAATAGGTACTGTGTGCCTAGAAATGTTCGGGCGCATTTTACAGCAAGTCGATTATACTTTGGAGACGCGTTGTTAAAGCTATACCATCTGCGAACGTAGCGACTCAGCAACTAGGTAAAAAACAAAGTCTCTACGATGTTTTAAAATGCAGAGGAGAAAGGGGCCCTTGAGGAGAGACCCTTTATGGGTATCTTCTTGTTGTAGTTTTTATTGGAAGCAACATATCTAGGGGAAGCCTAAAAAAGTTAACCACAAGGTGTTCTTGCGGAAGACGTATCAAAACTTTGATGTCTTCAAAGTGAGTCCCCTATGAGCTTACCCAAAAATGCGTGCACTTTTCACATTCGGCTAATCACCAAAAGGCGTTTAACAAAAGCTTTTACTAAAATGATACGACTACTTAAAGCTTACTGTTTGACTTTTTTCGTTTACTTACGCTGATGAACCGATCGCCGTTTGTGAACCAGAGATCGTATGCCGGAAATCATCATCGATATCCAGCACATTGGCTAGTAATGATTTCGAAGAACGTTCCTTTAATTCCAATTCCTTCATGCGATTGCTAAGTAATATTGTTTTTCGTGTGATTTTACGACCGGGACGACCCATTCGTAAAATCCATGGCAGCCATTGCAGGAAAACGGATTTGATCTAAGTAATTGGAGTGGTATTTCAAAACAATATACATTAGATTATTAATATTTAGTGGTATTTTTGAATAACTTGTATACAAATATTGAAAAATAAAGAGCTATTAAAAATAATAAAGTGAAATGTGGAAGATCTATGAAATAGATTGCTTAAAGCTTTTAACAAAGCTTTACACACTTCAGGTATTAAAATTTAGCTACTGACTTTAATAAAGTTTAGGATAGAAATGAAGTGAAATGGAAGAAAGGAGTATATATGATAAAGCTTTTGCCAAAAGCTTTTGAACTTTTATGAAAACAATGATTGCTCAATTTCAAACAATATACAATATATTAAAGTTCTAAATATACTGGCTGGAAGAAACAGCACTAAAGTTTTCATCATAACTGAGCAAAGCTTACGCTCGTTCTAAAAAAGTTATACAAAAAGTGGCACAAAAATGGAAAACGAGAAAAATTGTCAAAATGTATGAAAAAGTCTACGTAGAAGGCAGCTTTGCTTAAAGTTATGATTAGCTATTTCTTGTAAAGCTTCGACACAACAGAGAAGCTTTTAAGTTCTTTTTTTAAATTTTTTTTTAAATGGTTTACAAATTTACATACCAACAAACAAAGTCAAACGCATTGAAATCAAAGCTTATTCTAAAATAGGAAACTGTTTTGACAAATTAAATAATATGAGAACAATTTATTGTATTAATAATAACTAAAAAGCTTAGCATAGATGTTTTAAGTTGATCGTGTCAATGTGTTTGACATCTTTTTATTCTTTTTTTTATTATTATTTTTTTACATTAAAAATTTAATAAAACTAAGCCAATATAGAAATTAAAATGCTAAGTGAAGGCATTACATTAAGCTTCTACGCTTTTATATAAATATGAATGCAATCGTTTAGCTGAAGCTTCATAAAAAGCAGTTGGTTTTGGATGAAGTGAAAGTTCCGCTCCTTGCTAACAAATTTATTGTTAAAATAGCTTAAATACTTATAACTTATAAAAGTGAAAAAGGTAAACCGGTTAGCGAAGAGCTATAAAGCTTATCGATTCAATGTTTTTCTTTCATATAATCCAAAAACCAAGAGACCAATAAAAAGTTGATAAAAAAGTGCAAAATTGAAGCTCTAAGCTATCATAAAATGAAATGCTTTCGCTCAACAACGCAAAGCTTTCGCTCGACATTTATTAAGGTTCCCTTTTACTCACCCATGGCGGCATTTCGTGTATATCCGCCGTGCGGTGATGATAGTTCAACACAACAACCGTCAGCACCACCGATGATGCCACCATAAACATGATGCAGTTGAAATAGGTGCCTGGTATTTAGTTATGTTTGCGGTGGTTTCCAATATCGTTATGAATATTTTTATTTTTTTTTGTATTTGTGTTAAAAATAATAATTTTTTTTAAGTAAAATTAAAACATGAAAAGAAAATATATATTAGTAATTGCATTTAAGTTTTTCGATTACATTAAAGTACATAATTTATTGTTAATTAACTTTATATAAAATACATAAATTATTTATAATTCTATTATAGGTGTAATTCTTTTTATGTTTTAAATGTTTTAGTATTATAGTTTGACTATTTTGAAGTAATTAATATCTAATTTTTATACTAAATAGTAAATACGATTACTAATGATTACCGAGTGCAATAGTTAGTAGGATTTAAGTAGTGAAATGTAACGAATTAGCGTAAGTAGTGAAGTTATGGTTATGAAAAGATGAGTAGATTGTTGAAAGCATATATAAGCACAATGAATTCTAAAAACATATACTAACTGCGCATGCACATTTTTATATATCATATCTTAACAATACTGAGATAATTGTAACGAAATTTTGATAACTTAGTTCCATGCGATAAAAGTGATTTGAAAAGAGTATTTTTTCTGGCAGGAAGGAAAGCGAATCAATCTCAGAATAGTTTTGAACAATGTCCCCTACAAAATTACAATTCAGTTATAGTAGTATAATACATCAGCATTTGTATGTAAAACACCCTACTGAGTTTGAAATAGACGCTTTTTGAAACACATTTTGGGATAGCGTGTTCTTCTACCTCACAGAAAGCCTCTGATTGCTATGTAATCCTCTATACAAATAGTAAAGTTATAGTTGTCTAAAACCTGCACCGGACTCTGTTGAGCAATACCCTGTCAAAATCTAAACAGCTCCACGGGGTGCATGGAGTCAACAATTGGCCAGATAGATAGATACGACATCTGGCGAGAATGTTGTCGGTCCAACGTTTGCTAAGCTGAATCTGCCATGTAGCAGTCACGTTCCGTGTACACATGTCCATTTTGACTAAGAATTCATTATGACAGATGACAGTGGTGCCATTATGCTCTCAAATCCCTGTAAATTCCGATGCAATCACCAGTGAGGCAATCCTTTTAGTCCTACCTTACAAAAAAAGAGCTTATCGGTTCTTTAGCCGTTTGACCCTCTGAGCAAGCACCAAAATGTTTAACAGTTGAAACACCGACGATATCCGCTGCAATAAAGATGCGACAGTGATAGCGTAGTCTAGATTTTCTGGCTAACGGCGAATACTCCACTCCACACACCTTCCATGCAGCAGGGATTTATTAGTCCACCAAACTCTCATCCCATTTAGTTTCACACCTCCTTTCTTTTACGAGGGAATATGTGTGTTGATGCTAGCAAACAGCTGCAGAGGCTAGTTTGCGAGGGAAGAAGTTGAGGCTGAAGTGCTCATGACTCACAAGCTTCTATCTCGCGTTCCGAAGGCATATTATAGCTGGGGCTGCGTTGTTTAGGCATACGATGTCTGTCGTGTATATAACAGCATTGTGTTAGGTGCAAGTGTAGATATTGCACAAATGACTCCCTTATCCCATTCAGTTCCACCGCTAGCTTGGCTCTCCTTTCGAAATGAGGATTAAACCTTTACGTGTGAAGTCAGGTTCTCACAATCGCTGAACGCTTAATTTTTCATTGGCATTGTGTTTGGCAAAATTTAATAGCGTTAAACCCACTAGAAAAATTAGTTTATTGTATTATTAGCATAATACCCATGGGCGTACCCGCATCTGCTGGGCCTCATAAAATGTGCTGATGAAGTTATCTACTTAGTAGTAGCACTGCGTGATTAAAGTGTGGCCCACCCTGCTTTTAGCTCGTATGTATATTTTTGTGGGAATAAAAGCTAGGCGCTTGGAGTTGGATACAGTATATTATAAATCAATATGGAGAAGGGATTGTAGACTATATTAACAACTAAGTAAGTAGATTTAATCCATTCACGTTAGGCGCCATTTTTGGCACGTACGTAAATTTTGATCACGTGACAAAAATATTGAAACTGAATTTTTAGTTTAAAAAAACAACAAATTCCTGTGCGCGGCAGTTTTGTAAACTTTTTGAATGAATAAAAAATATACATATGGGGAATTCTTTGTCAAATCAGCCATCCCCCTGCCCATTTCAATTTTGGGAAAAAAATTTTATTTGAGCTCACGAAAAAATTCGTCAAGAAGAGTATTTTTTATGCCGTTAGTTGTTTTTTTTTAAATACCGTTTTTTAACCTGAAAAAAAAATATAATTCCTAAATAATAATGGCCAAATTAATAATTAGAAATATTGTGAGGGTCGCTAAACAAGAATCCGATGTCAAATTTCAACTACATAATTTAGTATAAATGGGTCAACAGTAAGAAAAATACTGTCCGCCATCTTGGATCCGCCATCTTGAATTTGAAATTTGACAACGGATTCTTGTTTAGCGACCCCCACAATATTTCTAATTATTAATTTGGCCATTATTATTGAGGAATTATATTTTTTCGATCATTTTATACTAAAAAATGGCACTTTTTTGCGAGATGCCTCACTTTAGACAGTTTTTTTTCAGGTTAAAAAACTTTATTTAAAAAAAACACCTAACTGCATAAAAAACTGCACTTCTTGACGAATTTTCTCATGTGCTCAAAAAAATATTTTTCCCAAAATTGAAATGGGCAGGGGGTGGCTGATTTGACAAAGAATTCCCCATATTTTGTACTAAAGTTTTGGCGCTAAATGCAGGATCAGATCGATCGTATATATATTCTTGTGTAAGTGGTGCGTTCTCTCAGTGTTGTATATTTGGTCTAGAAACTGTTGAATATTTTCTACGGTTACTACGCTTACTAGACTGAGAGAATTGCCCTATAGAATTTACATAAATTGAAAAAGCTTCAGAGCCCATAATCAACTGATTAGAAAAAACCCTTTACGATTCGCAGTACTCATCGACCTTTTGTCATGCCTATGTCCATTGAACTGAATGCGGAGACAAAACTAGGCTCTGAGTAACATTAGGTTAAAGTGACGAAACTCTAATACAGCTTAATAAAGTATGACACTATACTAATTAACGTGCTTAAAGAGCGGTACGCAGATCACAAGAAAGTAAAAATTTCATATAAAAAACGCTCAAGAAATGCTCAAGAAAATTCCTTGTGGTAAATTTTCTTGAGGTAGTACGCAGTTTACCAGAAATTTAGTACGCTACTTTCCATCAAATTTGCATACGGCAACACCGGTTTCCGCAAGAAATATGTCAAGTGCCATATATTTCTTGAAGAAAAAAGGTAAACAAACTGGAAAAATTAGGTAAGCACATGGTTATTTAATTTTTCTGCAATAAATAATTTTTATTTTATTTCAGAAATGGAAATAACAATAGCTGCAGCACCAAAACGCAAAAAACGCATAGTGAATTTCACGGCGGAGGAGAAACGGGCACTTATAAGGGAAGTGACATTCTTAACATTTCTTTTGTTTATGTGATCTTCTTCTTGCTTGTTTCACTATCCACCGTGGATTTTTAAACGTCAAAATTACTTCCAGGGATTCAAGGGGTTGTGCAGCGCAATTTATAGCTTCTCCAACCCAATTGTCAACCTCACCTTCGAGCGGCGAATCCCGTTTCACTAACAGACGAGGCTCTGGCGACCCCAAGCTCCTCATGGAACTTGAGGGTGGGGAGGGAGGGATGGCTTGAAGGTTTAATGTGGCCATATAAATCGTTCCCGAGATGGTCGGGCCAGCACCTTAATGGTGCTGTGTTACCGGAGCGTATCGGATGTGTATCCGACAAAGGACCATCACATCGATAACACTCCCCAAAGCCTTCGGGGAGAAACCTAATTGCTACAACAACAACAACAACAACTTCCAAATTCAAATTTTTCTTGAGCAATCACTTGTGATCTCCGTACCGCTCTTAACTTAAGTCAAATAACATGCTATGTGCTACAAATATGTATTAAATGTAGGTAAGCACTACATAAGAAGCTTTAATTGAAAAAAAAGATTTAACAAAAAATTTAGAGTAAATAAATCTTATTGGAATTGAGATAAATAAATCTCATTAAATGAAAAGAGTTTGAGTGAATAAAGTCATTATAGGGTCTACACACGGTGCGTCTGATTAGCGAGTCAGCTGTGTACGTGTTGACTCACCGTCAAAATCAAATCATTCTGATTTTAACGAGTCAGCGCCAGAGTCCAAAAAAGTACTAAAACATTTTTACTAGCACATCAAAACTGATCCTCGACTCTGACTCACTGTGTGTGGACCCTATTACTATTTTCGTGAGTGAAACATTCAATATGAAATATTTTTATTTCTTTCATTTTGTGAGGTCACAAAAAGTAACTTTTCGCATATGCCGCTGAATATTGCAGTTTTAACAAACATTACTACTTCTTCAACTTAACTAAAAATACAAAAAGTTTTATTGCAAAAATACTGCTTCGTCTGAACTCAACTGGATAGTGAAGTATCGGCAGTAGTGAGAAATAACCGTAAAACTACAGTAACATTTTCATTACATTTTTATGCAAAACTCTAATAGTTAAAAATTTGTTTTCAAAACTTTTTATTTAAATATTTTTTTTTAATTTAAAATACACTAAGTTTTTAATACGCTTTTAAAAATACTAAATATTTTATTTATTTTTGGTATTTAATAATCGTTGTTTAGTATTTATTTTTACACAAAATTTTATTTTTTTTATTTTTATTTTACAAAAAGTCAAATTTGATACTTGGAAGTGAGGAGTTTGATACGTTCACATTTCTGAAATTGCGTCAAGCTGACCAAGTGAAGCGTGTACCTTGGTGAGCTTTTTGAGAGCTTTTTTTTCTCAGGCGTTCTATGAAAGCAATGTACGAAAAAATGCATCTCTGATTGAAAGTATTTAATTATGAGCAGTGCATTTATTTTTTGCTACATGACTGTACTAACATTGAATTTCTGTAACATATATACCACTGTTTCGTGTTTTTTTTTGCAATTAAAGATTCATTTATTTTGACGACTGCATTGATGATTTATGAATATTTAAGCATCTGAATTGCAAATTTGTACTTGTTAAATGTGGCGATTGTGATAATTGTTTTTGTTAAATTAATTATTCAATGTTTTTTTTCTTTTTTGAAATAAATATATATTTTTTGTTTGTATGGCAATTCAAAATAGTCAGGCATGAGAGTTGCAAGCGAAGCAAAAAAAAACGCTTTAAATTTTTATTTTTTATTTTTTTACAAAAACTAAATGGCTTACTGCTAAAGAATTTCCCTATACAAGCAAACACATTTAAAAGTGTGTCCAAAATTAATTTGAAAACCTCGTGATAACCATGTGCAAAGGCTGTGTGACTCAAGCGCTATAGAGGTATCAAGCGTTTTTCGGCCGGTTGCATTGAAAGCTTATCAGCCCTTTATTTGCACGCAAATCACTCAATCCCTAGCATCCACCATAGTGCTCAGGTCTGGATGTCGTGCTTAACAAGGGCTGATTTTTGCTCACTATGTTTCATCTAGATCATATTAGCCATCCGTAAAGACATTCTCGAGTACAAACTTAAATAAGAAAATGTTACCTTTCAAGAGTGACTTCCAGAGCCAGGAAGAAGTACGATGTAATTTCAAGAGGCAGGGTATCTTATCCATTAGGTTAAGTTAAAATATTAAATAAGCACCGATTCCGAGAATTCTGCAAACACAACTAGATCAACGAGCGTCTTAGGTCGGAAGAGATATACATAGATGCGAGAAGGGACCTGATAAGCGGTCGAAAAAGCAAAAAAAGGAATCAGACGGAAAGATAACACCGGAAGTTTGATCGTGAGCTGGGTTAGTAAGAAAAGGCTGGATTTTGGTCTTGGCGTTCTGTGGCCATGATCTCAGTCCTTGCTCTAAGTTACTGCTTTGTTCAATGGTTTCAGTCTAGATGATGCCTCCAGCAATGCCAGCGGAATCTGGTTAAACTATGACAGTGCTATAAATATGAGCAACAGGGTCTAAAGGATTGGGCTGGGCTTCTTACTCTAGACTGATACTAAACTTCTAAACACACTGGATTAACACACGAGCCACACATTTGTGTAGGAGCGTTATCCATGGTATTTTTCACGTTAATGTTGCTCTCGATGGGAATGGAGAGCAGGGGACTATTGAAGTTTTTAAGTCAGAGCCAATTACTGCTCGGGCTGCACGTACCGTGCTATCTAAGTTACTTCCCTTGGATTGCAACATAGCGCATCATTCTCAAAGATCTTGGGCATGAGCAGGCCTTATTTTTACTGCATCCATTGCAAAATTCTTTCGGATCGGGATTCAGTTTGACTTAAATAACAAGAGTACCAGCCCAGCTTTATAAATTTGTTCCCAAAATGACAGCAGTCTGAACAGGGTGCAGTGATTAAAAGCCCAAAGATTTCGCTGGCTAAGCGAATCATACAAATTCTCCGTCCAAGAATTTATTTCGGTCGACAGTTTGGAAGCAGAGAAGGGGGGAGACCTCCACTGAGTTGGAAGAGGTAACTGGGGGAAGATTTGATCTCCCTTGATGCTCTCAACTAACGTCAGTTGTCGTGAAACAGGGATGCTGGCGGGACTTGTTACAAGACGGACGAAATCGCTAAGGCGGTTAAGCGCCAATTAATGATGATAATGATAAAGGTAACACTTTTAACTTAACACAGGCGTTTCTAGCCTGTCAAAGATAGAATCGACGTCTTGATCTAATTAACTGCCAAGTATAATTCATCGATCGTCTATTAATCGCTTTTGCAGTTAAAGCTTTAGTGAGAACTCTGCTTTCTACAAAAATAGGGCTTCTTTAACTTTTTATAAACTCGAGGTTTTAATTTTCTGTTTTCACAGGGATATATTTTCATTCCACATTGATCTTCAGAAATACTGTTTCAGAATACTTTTGCCGCGAGCAATATTTTTTATAGTTGCTTTCTAAGGCTAAGAATACGTTTAAGAACTGGTACAAAAAGTTCTGCAAATTAAAAAAATCAAAAGTGTTAACAGCTACTTTGTTTGTACTTTTTTTTGTTAGCATGAAAACACATATTTATATCAATGACGGGACCGAACAGACCGAATTTTTCTGGGAAGACCCGACATCAAGTTTTGTACAACTGTTTTATACACTTTTCTAGCGACACAGCTTGCCACATTATTTTTACTTCTGTAACGGTTTTTGTAGATTTCCCTATTCTCAAAAGCTTTGCTTTCATCTGTGCCCAATATTCAGTATTAGTGGATTCAAGTCCGTCCAAAATATAGATTATACATTATGGCGACGCAGAAGAAGTGCTTGAAGACAATTTTTCACTTTAATTTCTACGTTAATGGTCCCCGTTGTAGAGAATGGCGTGGATTTATGGCCACATTAACAAATCAATTGCCAAATCAGACCTTTCTGTCAAATTTTTCTATCAAGGTGTTTTTCATCTCTCGTTGACATAGATGATTTTTTCCTAATTAGGAAAATTCTTCAACTAGGCAACTAATGATCCCCTAGGGCGGTCACTTGTTAGGTTGTCCTTCAGTAAGTCTTACTTGCAGTGTAAAACCGTTCTAACATTGGGATTATTCGTCCAAATGTACAAATATTTTTTACGTAGCTCTTCCTTCTTACTCATTTTCCTCGCTGTTGAAGGATTGACTTCCAAACTTAATATATTTAAAAAAAAATCAGAAATTATTAATTCAAAGCCTATTATGTCATTACTATACAACTTATAGGGAGTTCTAAATTTGCAGAACTTTCTGCACCAGTTTTTACTTAGCGATTTTTAAAATAAATAATGCTTTAAAGAACTTAGGAGCACTATTTTTAAGATATGCGATTACTCCTAACTACTAAATATAATAAGATCAACAAATCATCTCTTAAGCGGTGAGCTCGTCTGTTGACTCGAAACCGGTCTATCTTAGGCACAGGCACATTGCCAGAAAACGTTTCAAACGCTAACGATCAACATACAGTCTATATTTCACATGTATTTCGAAAAAAACTATTCCAGCAGTTAATCGAATACAAGCGCAACATTTTTTGTAGTGGTATGTGTACTGAGAGAAATGAGAAAAATTTTAGCACACAATTTACAAGTCCAAGCGAAAACTGATTCACTGCTTGGTCTGTAGAATCTTAGTCGCTACGTTCACACGACATGTAGGTGGGCGCCGAACAAGTTCTCGTGTGGGTATCTCTGCTTTATTTCACTCTTCCAGAAGTTGGCTTCAAAACTTTCAAACCCAATAAAACTTGCATACATTGGCAGTTAAAAGAGTGTGATTTTGAATCATTCTTAAACATGACGGAACGATACAAGGTGGCAGCTCCCACAGCGGGTTAGGGGGGGTCAGAATATACCCGCGGTAGGTATGCCTGTCGTAAGAGGCGACTAAAATACCAGATTCAAGGGGGTGTGTAGCGCAACCCTGCAGGTTGCCAGCGCAACATATAGCTTCTCCAAACCCAATTGTCAACCTCACCTATCCGCGGCGAATCCTGTTTCACTAACAGACGAGGCTCTGGCGACCCTAAGCTCCTTATGGAACTTGGGGTTGGGGAGGGAGGGGATGGCCTGAAGGTTTAATGTGGCCACATAAATCGTTCCCGAGATGGTCGGGCCAGCACCTTAATGGTGCTGTGGTACCGGAGCGTACCGGATCTGTATCCGGCAAAGGACCATCACATCGATAACACTCCCCAAAGCCTTCGGGGAGCAACCTTATCGCTACAACAACAACAACAACAACAAGGTGGCAGCATGGGATAGCTGATTATGAACTTTTTTTATTTGACTTGATACATCAACTTCCGGTGCAGTACGATGTTGACATTTGTCCATCGAATTTACAAACACAAAGTACATGGAACTTCTTTTTATGTTTGTGGGCATGTCACAATGCTGCCACCTTATATCGTTCCGCCATGTTCTTAAAACTCCTTAAATTGAGAACAAAACTTTATCAATTGAATTCTCAATTCTTGGGCGCCTCTTCAGCGTTTGCTACCAATTGAGCGTACTTGAAACGAATTCAGAGATAGAGTGGCCTTCTACTAAGGTTTCGATGGGTGTTATAATTGAAAAAGTATAAGCTCAGTTTAAAAAATTTACTATTTTAAACGGTTTTTGGAAAATAAAAGCAAATATATGTATATGTAAATGTAAGTGTAATGCTGTATGAAATGCGCTAATTTAAAAACATTTTCGTTTAAAAAGGGGTAAGGTACGATAGAGCATTTTCCAACTGTATCGAAAGAGCGTGGACAAAGAATGAACGTGAGACATGCGCGAAAAATTAAACAAAAATGCCAACTACAAAGGGTTTTTTAGAAGCATTAGCTGAATTGTATTCAACAGTTAAAAAGGGACTAAGTTTTTGGTTTCCATATCAGTCACAAATTAGAAGATATTGAAATGGAGAACTTATAGAAGTACTTATCAAACGCAAACTGCCAAAGAGTGTTAGGTTGCGCCAGCTAATAAAAGTAGTAGTCGAAAATAGTATGTTTAAATTTTGTTGTAATTATTTATTTTGTAGACAACTATATTCTTTTAAATCGGTTAACAAATATATTGTTAATTAAAAAAAATTAAAAATTTTTGACTCTACCTAATAATGGTATGGCCTCACTCGTCTTTGTAATGACATTACCAACCAACAGGGAAAAAACTGTCTGAGAGAGCAGAATTGTAACACCTGAAAGAAAATCGTATAAAATAAAAATGAAATGGAAACGACAAAAAAAATAATTTGATATACGAACGTAATTGGCAATTCTTATATTAAACCAATTCACTTGAAGACCTTGCTAAGGGAGCGAGCGCAAAAAGAATAGATCAAAATAAGAGCCCCCAGTTTAGTATGAGTGGAGTGTAACTCGCTGGAAAACAAAAAATTCATACCGAATGTTTTCTATGAGGGAATTTTTTTAATTGCCTTCCGTTTATTCATGCGTTGTAGTGCCCTTGCGCAATTGTGATTTTTGGAAAAGCAATTAATTAATTAATTAAATACAATCGTTAAAACAAACGCAAATACACAAAATTCTACAGAAGGCATTTTATGCATGTATCGCAGACAGCGACTACCTCATAGAAAATATCGAGCCATTGGCTACGGGTAGCAAATTGAGTTCTCTTATTTTAATCTATCCTCTTTGAAAAGAGTAGAAACTGTCATTACGACTTAAGAATCAATGATTTCTAAACTTTTTTTTTACAAAACAATAACTTAGAAAACAAAAAACTACACCTTTT
>JARSSU010044656.1:0-27313 GCA_029619165.1 Eurosta solidaginis
TACTCAAGGGGATTTCAGATAACCAGAATCAGGACCTGTAAAGTAAATTCAAGTGAACCTCCACCATGCCAAGGCAACTTCCGGTAGCGGGGGTACCCGAAGATTATAACAAGAGATAATTGATAGATGTTGGGGTAATAGATAGTAAATTAGGCGTGCTACAAAAACAAAAACGAATAAATGCAGATGACTGTTTAATCCATTATGCGAAGTTCTTTGAATGGATGTGCAAATTGAAACGGGCAAAGTACTGCTAAAACTGCTTTCCCCGAGTATCCCGGGAACGAATTGATATGACTACGTCTATTCTTCTTTAGCAGCAGTGCCGAGCACCAATTCCCTTTTGGACAGGAAAGTAAACGTTTGGTTGTCTGCAAGTTTATCATATGCCAGTACAAAACATACTCGTTTGCTGGATCTGAGCAGTACATCTAATTTTCCCAGATTTCCTGGGCTCAGCGAGGGTATCCTCCTGAATGGTGCATGTGTGCCCTGCTGCCTTGCCTGGCCGCTCACCCAACAACACCAGGCACGACGGAACTTGCCTTGCGACACCCAAAGTGCACTCACGCTTCTCATGGCTCCAGCGGGTTAGTGGGCTTAGAGTATACCCGTGGTAGCTATGCCTGTCGTAAGAGGCGACTAAAATACCAAATTGATTCAAGGGGTTTTGTAGCGCAATCCTTTCAATGGGTTGCCAGCGCAATATATAGCCTCTCCAACGAAATTGTCAACGTCGCCTACCCGTGGCGAATCCTGTTTCTTTAACAGCCGAGGCTCTGGCGACCTCATGTTCCTTATGGATCTACATTTGAAGGCGCTTAGTTAGCTGACATCGCTTACTTAACCGGTAGATTCTAAAGTAAAAACACAAAATATAGGTTAGGTTGAAGTGGCCGGTTCATGAGGATCTTACATAGACTGAATGAGTCCGTAGTGTTACCAGAAGTTTGTTTTAACGACCAAGCTGAAAACCCTATCAAGAACCAGGACCTATGTTATAAAAAAACTCCGTCCTCTTGACAAATACTAGAAGCTTCCTAGGACTTAAGCCACTTGCTGCTTCTAGATCTGACAGCTTTATCACTCCTAATAGCTGGAGCCTTAGCTTGGCAAGCGCAGGGCACGATATTTCCCAGAGGGCCCGGTATTTCTCGGAGGGCCCGCGATTTTTTTATTTATTTAGTCTAGTAACAAATGTTTATTACAGACACTTATGACTAAATTACAGAGACCAGCTTATATTAAGCTATGGAGAACACTAGCAAAAAGAATTTATATTATTACATATTAAGTAATTTTTTAGTTTAAGTTGAAAAGCGTATTTTGAGTCGGAGAAATCAATATCCAAAACACTTGAGAAGCAATTAATTTCTGATAGGGCTCTGTTAATAGGCGCTTTTGAGTTATAAACAGTTCTACTCAGCCCTATGAAAAAGATTTCAAAGTGGTGGAGGTTTCTACAGGGAGTATTTAAGCATAGTCTTTCAAGAAGCAGCGCGCAGTCAATTTTGCCCGTGAAAAGATCGAAAATGAACAACGAGGCCAAAAGAATTCTACGACTGTTTAGGGATAGTAAGGATATTAGTTGGCATCGAGACTCATAAGACGGGATCGGTTCAGAGAAACGTAATGAAATAAGCGCGAAGCGCATAAAGATTTTTTGAACCCGCTCCAGGCGGTTGATGTGAACTGCGTGGTAGGGCCGCCAAATGAAAGCCGCATACTCAAGTTTGGACCGCACAAAGGACGTATATAAAACTTTGAGTGTGTAGGGGTCAGAGAAGTTTGCGGAATGGCGTCTGACAAAAGCAAGCTTTGAAAGCTTCTTAGAAATCGTGAAGCTGACGTGAGTGTTAAATTAAACTTTGAGTCGAAGTATACCCCCAAGTCTTTAACTTCAGAAGTCGTACGAAGAAAGGTTTCTGCAATATGATAGGAGGTATGAAGTGGCCTCAGCAGTTTACCATACGTCACAGTGTGGCACTTACTTATATTAAGGAAAATACGGTTCTTAACACACCAGATATAAAGCTTATTAATCTCAGATTGAAGAACAACGACATCATTATAACAACTGATCTCAGAATACATCTTGAGATCATCAGCATAAAGCAGAAATTTGGTAGATGAGAAGCAAGAGCTAATGTCATTAATGAACAAGATAAATAGTAAAGGGCCCAGAATACTGCCCTGGGGCACTCCAGAGGTGGCCCAAAATGGTTTCGAATAAACACCGTCAATATTTACAACATTACTTCTGTTGTGCAGGTAAGATTTAATCCACTGTAGGAACGTAGAGTGGAACCCATAACAAGCTAATTTCGCAATTAAAATTTTATGAGAAATTTTATCGAATGCCTTGGAGAAGTCTAGGTATATTGTATCAACCTGAAAACGCCGCCTAAATGCCGCGTAGCAATCCTCAGAAAACACAGCGAGGTTCGTTAATGTGGATCTGGTTAGAGGTACTAAGAAATTTTTTTTTAATTCAGGAGAGTCTTTAGTTGTTCCATGAGGAAATTTTAAGCCGAATTTCAAAAGCAACGAATACTGATAATGATTTTTTACCTGGTCCCTCGAACAGTGAGGAGACAATAAAAACATCAAACAAAAATATATGTGTACATGAATCCGAAATCGTAAAGTTTTCGTGGTAACACTGATGAAGGTTCATCTTCAAAAAGCCTTCCAACAATACCACCAACTCTGTATCAAAGTCTAGATTATTTAAACGACTTCGATATCGGTACCGTGATAATTCCATAATTATGGAAATCAATGTAACCGATTATTGGTGCCCTACCATAACGCTAACGCCATAACCATACCATATCCAACCAATTGGTTTTTGGTTTTTCGCCATATCCATAACCTAAAAATATATGAGTTGGTGAATTTAATAACTTTGTGTAGATTTTATTCATTATTTTGTATACGTTTTGACTAAGAGACTTATTTTTTGTGGAATATGTTTGTAATTTTTTGCGTTTTCTTCATTTTTATGAAATTTTCACGATTTTTAGGTTAAGGCACCAGTAATCGATCACAATGGAGATGGTTATGGATATGGGTATGGTTACAACTATGGCTTTAGGGTTAAGTTTAATTTGGCTTTTATGGTATGGCACCATTAATCGATTACAATAATTTCCATAAGGTAGGTTCGATCAGCTGTTGTATCTGGTTGTGGTTTTATGGTTATAAGTCACCATTAATGAATGATTCAAGGCGAATCTATACTAGGTGGTGGCAAAGCGAATTCAACCAATTCGCCGTGCGGAAGAATGTCAAGTCAAAAGAAAATTTCCATTGATTTCGATTAACTGACATGTTGTAGTACAAGGCGCTGTATGGAAAATTATCAAGAAGAAGCAATCAGCTGATGGGATAACTCCACCTGTAATGAATTCGCCTTGGATTGATTTGTGATGCCTGAACCATTAAAGGTGGCAGCACGGTGACATAACTACACCTACAAACATAAATAAAGTTCCATGTACTTTGTTTTTGTAAATCGATGGACTATTGTCAAAAAAGGCAGTTGATGTCATTGTGAATGATAACTAAGTGTGATATCTTCTGTATAGACGTCAAAATTCCAAAGTGATTGGATCACCTGATTTGTATTTGACTATCGCTAATGTTGTCTGTTGTCTGAGTGATTTGTGACACAACAATTGCTCCTTGTTCATTGTAAATCTCGCCATTTTTATACAAATTCATTACTCGATCCTATAAATCAAAGAAAATGTCAAAAGATAATGATAAGGAGGCTTTGGAGAATAAAAAGCCAATATTTAGAGATTTGAATGCCGATGATCCAGATCCAGAAACTACTGAAATAGAGTCAGCATGTATGAATTGTTTCCGTTCTGGAAAAACGCGTTTGCTGCTTACGAAAATACCTTTTTTCAAAGAGGTCATTGTCATGTCTTTTAAGTGTGAACAATGTGGATATGAAAACAGTGAAATTCAATCTGCTTCAGAAATACAAAAGAAAGGTGTGCGCATCGAGCTAAATGTAATAACCCCACAGGATTTGAATCGTCGTGTGGTACGCTCTGATTACACCTCGGTTAGCATACCTGAAGTAGAATTAGAAATACCTTCTCAAAGCCAAAAAGGAGAAATAACCACAGTTGAGGGCATTATTGATAGAGCAATACGAGGCCTAAGTCAGGACCAAGATAAGAGAAGAATAGATCATCCCGATGCAGCCACTGCTATAGATGCTTTTATTGAAAAACTAGCGTCCTTAAAGGATTTAAAAATTAATTTTACACTAATTTTAGAGGATATAAGTGGCAACAGTTTCATTGAGAATCCCTTCGCACCGTCATCGGATACTAACTGTAAAACCCAACAATTTGAACGACGAAAAGAACAGGATCAAGTGCTTGGTAAGTAGGGTATTTTAAAAGAAAAAGATCAAAGAACCCCCAGCGGGTTGGGGGGTCAGGCTTAAGTGCAGTATACGGACAATTCCAAAATCAAAAAATGAAGTATGAGGATTGATAGACATGGTCAAGGTGAGTATAACTACACAATTTTGTTTGTGGGCAAATGACAATAACAGGAGTTATTAAGGGTCAAAGATCATATGAAGCATTTTTTTTAAATCTAAATTTCTCTTTAAGTATCGAACCGATTTTCAAAAATTTTTTTTTCCTTGTATAGGTAGTAATATTACCTTTCATTCGATATGCTGTTTGTATTCCTATCCCGTAAAATACTTAAAAAATTCGATGTTTAAAAGTGCTATATTTACTAAGTAAATTGCGCATATTTATTTGTACATATGTATGTTATGCCTATGTATATTGAAATAAAGCCAGTATGGGCCTTATTGCCATTTTCAAAACATGGTTGTTGTAATTTTATTAGGCTGTACCTAAAAACGCGCAAAAGAGTGCGTACCGTGGCATGTTGCCACGGTTCAGGCAACCACCCGGACTTGTCATGGCGTAGCCCAGGGCTATTTAAATAAGCGCGGCCGAAGGCCGCCAACTCGGAAAGGTGTTCTGCACATAAAGGAAACAAATACCAGGTGTTCTGCGCAGAATTACTGTTAATTTGCCCAAAATTAATTTTTGGTATACCAGGAACAGGACAGTTGGTATTGCATTGATGGGACTAAGGATATTATATATAATTTTAAATGAAAGCTAAAATTATTTCCCATCTACCAAACTATATTTTCATATATTTAATACAGCAATTAATTTAAAAAAAATTAAGTTTTTAAAAATTTTGATATGTTTTTTAAAAAATTATATTATTTCAGGAAATTCTTTGCAGTTATATACTTAAGATATACACCAAATGAAAGGTATTGGAAATACATATCCAATGACGTAAAAATTTTGAAAATCGGTTCAATACTTTAGAAGTAATTTAGATTAAAAAAAAAGCTTATTATGAACTTTGACCTTTAATAACTTTTGTTGCTGTTGTTTGCCCAATAAAAAAAATATACCGTTATGTTTCTTTTATTAATACCTATCGATCTCAATTTTTCGTTTTTTTATATCAGCATTGTCCGTATACTGCACTTGTTCCGCGCAACCCTTCAGGTTGCCAGCGCAATATACAGCTTCTCCAAACCCAATTGTCAACCTCACCTATCCACGGCGAATCCTGTTTCACTAACAGACGAGGCTCTGGCGACCCAAGCTCCTCATGGAACTTGGGGGTGGGGGAGGGATGATGGCCTGAAGGTTTAATGTGGCCATATAAATCGTTCCCGAGATGGTCGGGCTAACACCTTAATGGTGCTGTGTTACCGGAGCGTGCCGGATCTGTATCTGGCAAAGGATCATCACATCGATAACACTCCCCAAAGCCTTCGGGAGTAACCTTATCGCTACAACAACAACAAAGATATAAGCACATTACCCTTGTATGATCAATGCAAATGTGCGGATAACCACGGAAATTGATTTACTTTCATGAAATTTAATTTAGATTAAATTGCTCAAGCAAAAACTTGATAAAAACATTTCAATTTTAGGTCTTTATTCTGATGAAGATGTGGCTGATGAAGAAAGCAATGAATCAAAGGGAAAACATTTGCTCAAACCCATTGCTGAAGATGCCTGGGGAATTAATGATTTACATGGTGAGGTATTACAATTTCAAACACTGTGCTCACAATGTGGCTCTTCTTGTGAAACAAATATGAAACTCACCAAGATTCCGCATTTCAAGGAAGTTGTTATAATGGCAACCGTGTGCGAAGCATGTGGTGCCAAGACGAATGAAGTCAAGTCAGGTGGTGGAATTGAAGAAAAGGGAACTCGTTTTGAAGTGCAAGTAGAAAGTATAGAAGATTTAACACGTGATGTTCTAAAATCTGAGACTTGTAGCCTTACAATTCCCGAGCTGGACTGTGAAGTTGGACCGTCGGCTCTTGGAGGTCGTTTTACTACTATAGAAGGTATACTAGTTGCAATGAAAGATCAACTTCAAAGCGAAGGCTGCTTATTTCAAGATTCAGCGGATGAGGACATTAAAAAGCGCTTAAAAAGTGTAATTGATAAGTTTGACCAAATATTGGCATTAGAATTAAAAGTCACTTTAGTTTTGGACGATCCAGCTGGAAATAGTTACGTACAATCCTTGGTAGATGGTGATAGCGACGTGGACAAAAAATTAAAAATAACAAACTACGAACGAAGCTTTGATCAAAACGAGGAACTAGGCCTTAACGATATTAAAACGGAAAATTACTAGTAATTAAAATAACATATTTTATATATTATTTACATTTGTATTTGCAATAAAAAAGAAATATAAAAAGTTGAGAAAATACTATTCTCCATGATGAAATTAATATTAATTAATATTTATTATTTCATCATGCTATTCTCTTTATTTTCAGTGCGAGTTTGAACTCCTGCAACTTTGATCGAGTAAGCTAAGAAGAGCAGGGACATTGTTTGCTTTTGAATTTTATGTTGCTAGGGCCGATCCGTGAGGACCTCACATAGTCTGGAAGAGTCCATACTGTTATCAGAAGTTTGGTTAACGACAATACTGAAAACCCTTATCAAAACCTAGGACATATGCATTAAAATAACTCCGTTCGCTGGTTCTTGTTCTGATGCTGTGTTACACCTAATAGCTCAAGCCTTAGCCTGGCGAACGGAGGGCACGAGCACAAAACGTGCTTATTAGCATCCTCCCCCAAACCCGCCATCACTGACTAGGCCTATTTTAAAATCGGGGGACGGCAGAAGGTAGTTTTCAGTGAGAAGACCTATCATGAACCTACAGTACCCTCTTTACAATGATAAGAGTAACTTGGTTAGTCATGATCTTCGATACTTTACAGCCCGCGCTTGGCTCCACCCCTTTCCTGCTTGTTAAACTCACCCAAAATGATTGCGACGTCTACGGCACAAGCTCCCAAGGAAGCCCCCTTTTTGGCTGGCTCATCCGCATATACCTAGGGATCCAATATAGTATATACATACCTGTTGTTGTTGTAGCGATAAGGTTACTCCCTAAAGGCTTTGGGGAGTGTTATCGATGTGATGGTCCTTTGCCGGATACAGATTCGGTACGATCCGGTAACACAGCACCATTAAGGTACTAGCCCGACCATCTCGGGAACGATTTATATAGCCACATTAAACCTTCAGGCCATCCCTCACTCCCCACCACCAAGTTCCATGAGGAGCTTGGGCTCACCAGAGCCTCGTCTGTTAGTGAAACGGGATTCGCCGCTCGAAGGTTGAGGTTGACAATTGTGTTGGAGAAGCTATATGTTGCGCTACACATACCTCTCCCGATGATGTGAAAGCTTAGCCGAACTGCATAGCGCCCGACTATGTCACTCAGCGGTTTATTCCCCCTACCCCAAGCTTTGCTAGATTATTCCCTTAATTGCTGCTTGGCTGTCAGTATTAAAGTTGTCGCGGCTGCAGTTAAAGCTATTTGCCTATTTTTGATTGATGCCATAAGAGGCCCATCGAAGCGCAGGTACGGGATTAGTTTGCCTGTTTGTTTTTGATGCCGCTATACTACTATGGCCGTACAGTCTGCGCTCAACTTGCTGTTGTTGTTGTTGTTGTTGTAGCAATGCTCGCCCCACCTAATAGCCGCGACCGATCACAAATTGTCATCAATATCCTCTAACGGGAGTCCAAGGAAACTTGCCGTTTCAACAGGGGTGGACCATAAGGAAAGGGGTGTTAGAGGCGTTGGTTCCACATTACAATTAAAGAGATGGTTGGTGTCATGTGGGGACACATTGCAAGCGGGGCATACATTTTGTATATCGGGGTTGATTCTGGATAGGTAAGAGTTTAACCTGTTACAGTATCCAGAACGAAGTTGAGCAAGAGTGACACGCGTTTCCCTGGGGAGTATGCGTTCCTCTTCCGCGAGTTCTGGATATTTTTCTTCAAGTACTGGATTCACCGGGCAATTCCCGACATAAAGGTCCGACGCCTGTCTATGGAGTTCACCAAGGACCTGCTTGTGTTTTTTCGCTTCATACGGCTGGGTTCTCAGGTGCCGTATTTCCTCAAAATGCTTACGGAGATGACTCCTTAGGTCCCTAGGCGGTGCTGGTTCGTCAATCAGATGTCTGTGGGGATGCCCAGGTTTCTGGGTATTCAACAGAAACTGTTTGGTCAGCATCTCATTTCTCTCCCTGATGGGGAGTATTCTCGCCTCATTATGCAGATGGTGTTCTGGGGACATAAGAAGACAGCCCGTGGCGATTCTGAGAGCAGTATTTTGGCAGGCCTGTAGTTTCTTCCAGTGGGTGGTTTTTAGGCTTGGCGACCATATGGGTGACGCGTAGCACGTAATCGGCTGGCTAATTGCTTTGTATGTGGTCAAGAGCGTTTCTTTATCTTTTCCCCAGGTACTGCCAGCAAGAGATTTGAGGATTTTATTACGGCTCTGAATTCTCGGAACAATTGCGGTTGCGTGTGCACCAAAATGTAGATCCTGATCAAACGTCACACCCAAGATTTTGGGGTGTAGGACAGTCGGTAGCGTAGTGCCATCGACGTGGATGTTCAATATGGTCGACATTTGGGGAGTCCATGTTGTAAATAAGGTCGCGGAAGATTTAGTCGGTGACAATGCCAGGTTTCACGAGGCGAAAAAACTGGAGAGATCAGGGAGATATCCGTTTATTTTATTGCATAGCTCATCGATCTCTGGGCCTGGGCCTGTGGCCATTATTGTGCAGTCATCGGCGTAGGAAACGATTGTGACTCCTTCCGGTGGTGAAGGTAGCTTAGATATGTAGAAATTAAACAAAAGTGGGGATAGGACACCACCCTGTGGCACCCCTTGTTTAATTCTCCTTTGTTTTGATGTTTCGTTTCTGAATTGCACCGATGCCTGCCGACCACCCAGATAATTTGCGGTCCACCTTTTAAGACATGGGGGAAGGCTAGACCCTTCCAGGTCTGGCAGTAACGAGCCATGGTTGACCGTATCAAAAGCTTTTGATAGGTCTAGCGCTACGAGTACTGTTCTATGGTGGGGGTATTGATTCAAACCGCAATTTATCTGGGTGCTAATGACATTTAGCGCGGAGGTAGTGCTATGGAGTTTTCTGAAGCCATGCTGATGAGGGGCTAGCTGCAAATGTGCTTGGAAATAAGAGAGCAAAATGGCTTCAAGCGTCTTTGCCACCGGCGATAGGAGAGATATCGCTACTTGGCCATTTTCCATTTCTCGGGTATGACAAAGGTGGAAAGGGACAGGTTGAAGACACGCGCTAAATATTTGAAACCCTCTTTCCCTAGGTTTTTAAGCATCGGCATGGCTATGCCGTCTGGGCCCACTGCTTTGGATGGTTTTAGCGCGACCAATAGCGTCCTCAACCTCTCTAGCGGTGATGGTGATTGGTGACGCGCTGAATTTGTGTTTATGTGCGTGTCTATTGGCTCTCCGTCTATCTTTGTCGACCGTAGGATGCATTATATTTTGTCGGCAGAAAGCGCTCGCGCATTTTTTCGCATCGGACAGCACCTTATCGCCAAAGGCGATGGAAACTTTGTCTTTGTGCTTAGTCGGATTCGATAGGGACTTTAAGGTGGACCAAAGTTTACCTACACTGGTAGAGAGGTTACAACCTCTTAGGTGCTCTTCCCATTTCGCCCGCTTGTGTTCGTCCACAAGCAATCTGATGCGTTGGTTTATATCCCTTATTTGGGGGTCGCCTGGATCAAGCTGTCTTATAAGGTCGCGTTCCCTCGCTAAGCTCGCGGCCTCCGCCGGGAAGTGGGCCGGATTTCGGGAATTCTCCCGGCGGGAATGAAATGTGCCGAGGCGGATTCAATGACCTTACGGAAGGCCCGCTCCCCTTGGCGGGCATCAGTCGGGATAGGGAGGGCAGCAAAGCTGCTGTCTGTTGCAGATTTATATTCTTCCCACTTTCCTTTTTTGAAGTTTATGATAGTGCGTTTTTCGGTGACAATGAAGTCGGCGGTACGCTCGAACGAAATAAGTATGGGCAGGTGGTCGGATGCCAATGTTACCATCGGCTGCCAGTTGACGCAGTTTACGAGTTCTGCGTTCACGATTGAGATATCTGGCGAGCTATGACAGCTTCCTACCACACGTGTGGGGGGCGTCTCCGTTTATTGTGCAGAACGTCGTTTCTTCTATTTGATCCGCCAACATCTCACCCCTACTGTCCGCCCGCAAGTTTGAATGCCATAGGTCGTGATGGGCATTGAAATCGCCTAAGATAATGCGATTGTTGCCAGTGAGTAAGGCATCGATATTAGGGCGGTATCCACTGGGGCAACAGGTGACAGGAGGGATGTAGATGTTGATGATTTCTAGATTTGCATCGCCTGACCGGACAGATAGGCCTTGACGTTCTAAGACATTGTCCCTGCGGTCGATGCCAGGATCAAATATATAATATTGCACAGAGTGGTGTATAATAAACGCGAGGCCGCCTCCATTTCCGCTCTCGCGGTCTTTCCTGTGGACATTATAACCAGAGCAGGTCTGCAATGCAGATCTTGCTTTGAGTTTAGTCTCTTGAATCGCAGCAATGCGGATGTTGTGCCGCTTCATGAAATCGACTATCTCCGTAATCTTCCCAGTTAGTCCATTACAGTTTAACTGCAGAATTCTGAAGTGCATGAGGGGTGACGCCGCCACTCTAGGGGTAAGTGACGGGTGACTACGCCTAGGTTGTGGAAGGCCAGGACGCAATTGCTGTTGTGGCCTTGGGACTGGGCGCCCTTGGGCAAGCATTGGGGTACCCGGATGATTTGGGTTTGCGACCTGACAACATGGCGCGATGAAACCCGTCGAGGGGTTGCCGTCGCGGAGACCAGAACATCTAGGAAAGTGGCACCACCCAAGGCAGGAGCTGCATTGAGCGGATGTCGCAAACCTATATATTCTGTGCTGGCAGACGGTGCAAACGGAGGCAGGGACTAAGAGTCTGTTTTCCCTCTGCAGCAGCGGGTACTTGTTGTGGCTTGCTGAGCAGCGAGGCTGCTGGAAGGTAGTTGGGGGGGCGCTTAGGCGTAGACTACGGGACGCCCTTGGGCGTGAGCAGCAAGGAGCCACAAAAGATTTATAAAAGTTACGTGGACGTCGGGTTTTGGGATCAAGCCCAGAACAACCTGTCCGATGCAACCATCCCTTGCACGAGACACACTGAACAGAGTATGACCGTCCTAAAAAGATTCTTTTCTGGCAAATGCAGCAAAACCATTTCTCAGGACCAGGGTCAGGAGACGGACCCGGATTGGGTTCGATACCTTCCCGGAGTAAGAGAATATGTAGCAGTCCTGCTGCAAGGAGCTGCTGGGAGGATGACAATTTGTGG
The DNA here is from genome assembly GCA_029619165.1 of Eurosta solidaginis. NCBI lineage: Eukaryota > Metazoa > Arthropoda > Insecta > Diptera > Tephritidae > Eurosta > Eurosta solidaginis. The sequence continues at coordinate 11,828 of JARSSU010044656.1, forward strand.
GAGGGACGAAACAAATTAAATGGGGTCACACTGAAATGACAGTCCTTGGTCGGGAAAAATCCCGAGTCGCTCCGGTACATAGAACCGACTGCCTTGGGAAGCGATACTTGCTCGATGCATTGAGTTGTTATTGCCCTTTTCTTCGCCTACTGGTCTACAAGTGGAAGGGCAAACGATGCAGCCGTTATATTGTTTATAGATCTCCCGTTACGCTAAGCATTGATATCCTGCAAAAATTAGAAGGTGCATTTTTTGTATTGCTGCCCACCAAAAAGGAGCTCCATTGAGAAAGTGGGCGATACATCCCAAGTTCCACCCCAGAATTATTTTACATGCATAAAGTGCCATCGAGGCCTTCAAACCGGCATTAGATGCCCTGAAGCGCCCGATCGTCAAAGTGGTCCTAAGGTAGTCAATCCAATATCATCGACTAAAACTTTGTAACATATTCCCAATGCCAATCTTTAGCTTTAAGTAAACGAAGCATAAAAAGAGAGTTCATAACATTTATTTTTTAAATAATATCTATCTTCAAAAAAAATAATGAACCAGACATTTGGGTAAAGCTTTATCAATCATGAAATTAATCCTTGTGAACTTTCGCAGCACGTGGATCATCAGGGCGCATAACAATGTAGCCCAATTTGTATTTTCGATTATCTCCATCATTAGCATAGTATATAGAAACACCCGTTGCAGCCATTGTTACTCCAATGAGTGCCATCACTGATCCAACAACAATATCAGGTATCTCGTTCCATGCACGTTTAAGAAGGCTTGGGGAATTTCGCGCAGCTGACATTTTGCAATTCTAGAATATATATTAGATAACAAGTACTATCAATATCTTTAAATCAAGGTACAAAAACCTAGAATATTTGGAATACAGTCCCAGCGTTACACAATGTGAGGAATTTGCTCCATATAACAGCTGATTTTGACGAAACAGAGTAGCCATCCAGGCGAATCCATACCAGGTGGTGGCAAAGCGAATTCAACCATTTCGCCGTGCAGAAGAATAGCCGTGTTTTTTAACACGCGTATATCCGTTTACGCTTAAACTTTATATTGACTGCTAAGAGACAAACTATAAATACACCTCTGAAATTGCTGCGCATAAATTTTGTCCTACTAAATTTCAATACGCATATACTCAGATGTAACTGAAATATGTGTCTTTGTTTCACCCTGTACACTAATTCTATGTATTATATGTGTGTCCACAATTCATCGCAAACTGATTCAGCTATATGTTATACCCTATGGCCATCAGAGCGTTGCGTCTCCGCTTTTCGGTACACCCTGTTGCTGTAGCTAGTTGTTTTACCACAGCCGCTAGATGGGTCTCCTAAGCATTATCTAAGCGAAGATAGGCGTTTTTTAACACGCGCAAACGAAACGTATACGCGCGTGTTAAAAAACACGGCTAATGTCAAGTAAAAAGAAAATTTTCATTGATTTCGATTAACTGACATATTGCTGTACAAGGCTTTGTATGGAAAATTATCAAGAACAAGCAATCAGCTGTACTGTACTCTACTGAATTCGCCTTGAACACGCTGTTCCCAAACGATGGGTCAACTGGGCAATTGCTTGGCATACCTGCAAGTACTAGCCAAGGTGAATTCAGTAGAGGTGGTGTTATCCCAACAGCTGATTGCTTCTTCTTGATAATTTTCCATACAAAGCCTTGTACAGCAATATATCAGGTACTCGAAATCAATGAAATTTTCTTTTTACTTGACATTCTTCTGCACGGCGAATTGGTTGAATTCGCTTTGCCACCACCTGGTATGGATTCGCCTTGGTACTAGCAATGGCGGTGAGGGTGCACGGACATTAGCAAATGTGCTGGATGCTTTTGAAAATTACTGCATTCCAAAAAAGAACGTGGCAATGGAATCATTGAAATTTAATACGCTAACGCAAAAAGAAAAACAGCCTTTTTCTGAGTTTGAAACGGAACTGCGCACTCAAAAACGTTATTGCGAATACAACTGTAGCTGTGGTCAGTCGTTCGGCGATCGTATGTTACGAGACCGAATCATTTTGGGTTTATATGACAAAACACTACAGCTTAAATTGCTTGATGGGAGAGATGATCCACTAGAAAAGATAATTGAGAAGTGTAAGGTATACGAAGCTGCAAATTCTCACAAAATGCTATTGGAACAGGAAAATTCCAAAACCATCAACGCAATCGAAGAATCTGTCATGCATTACACGTTTTTGCTTGCGGCAACAATTTACAACTGGTCATTTAAATACGTACAAAGCAAAGCAAGTAACCTGCCGAGGTTGTGGAAAAAAGGGTCATTTTGTGAAAATGTGTCGCGCAAAGAAAAACCAGTAATTAACGGATAAGAAGACAACAAACAACGGACAGAGAGCAAATCCCGGATTAAGCAAGCAGCATGGACAGGTACACTCAGTAGGAGATCACTATAATTGGAACGATGAAGGCAAAGCTTGTAATAAAACAAATATATCAACCAGGTTAGTAGGTAATGTTCATATTTATAGAATAAAACTAGCCTTTACCCGCGGCCCCGTCCGCAAGGACAAAATGAAATAAGTGGGCTATTCAAGTTAGCCTGCTTATCAAGTTATCTGTTTAAAATTTTGTTTCTGGGTAATGCCTTTTATATTTGTATTTGAGTAAAAAAAGAAATTATCTCGAAATTATCCATAGAAAGTCACGAAATGACCCCGACGCTATCGCGGACGGATCCCTAAAACCATCCAGAAATGCCCCCGAAGGGGTCTTCAAAAGTTCCCGGAATAGACCCAAAAAAACCCGAAATGACAACGACACGATTCTAGACTTATCCAGAGATACCCAAATGATACCGAAATATTCCCAACAAAGTTCCCAAATGACCCCTGACGGGCTCCCGGACGGATCTCAAAAACCATCCAGAAAATATCCAGGAGGGTTCCTAAATTATCCCACCATAGTCCACAAAAACGTTCGAAATTACCCCGAGGGGATCCACGACGTATCTCGAAAACCATACAGAAATGATTCCGGAAGGGTGCCAAACTGATCCCGAAATAGTCCGGAAATGACCCCGATGGGATCCCGAACGGATCCAGAAATGATCCCGCAAGGGTCCCAAAACTATCCCGAAAAGTAACAAAAAAATCTTGAAATTACTCCTACGGCATCCCGGACGGATCCAGAAATTCCCTCGGAAGGGTCCCCAAATTACCGCATTAGATGCCCTGAAGCGCCCGATCGTCAAAGTGGTCCTAAGGTAGTCAATTCAATATCATCGACTAAAACTTTGTAACATATTCCCATGCCAATCTTTAGCTTTAAGTAACGAAGCATAAAAAGAGAGTTCATAACATTTAATTTTTAAATAATATCTATCTTCAAAAAAATAATGAACCAGACATTTGGGTAAAGCTTTATCAATCATGAAAATTAATCCCTGTGAACTTTCGCAGCACGTGGATCATCAGGCGCATAACATGTAGCCCAATTTGTATTTTCGATTATCTCCATCATTAGCATAGTATATAGAAACACCCGTTGCAGCCATTGTTACTCCAATGAGTGCCATCACTGATCCAACAACAATATCAGGTATCTCGTTCCATGCACGTTTAAGAGGCTTGGGGAATTTCGCGCAGCTGACATTTTGCAATTCTAGAATATATATTAGATAACAAGTACTATCAATATCTTAAATCAAGGTACAAAAACCTAGAATATTTGGAATACAGTCCCAGCGTTACACAATGTGAGGAATTTGCTCCATATAACAGCTGATTTTTGACGAAACAGAGTAGCCATCCAGGCGAATCCATACCAGGTGGTGGCAAAGCGAATTCAACCATTTTCATTGATTTCGATTAACTGACATATGCTGTACAGGCTTTGTATGGAAAATTATCAAGAACAAGCAATCAGCTGTACTGTACTCTACTGAATTCGCCTTGAACACGCTGTTCCCAAACGATGGGTCACTGGGCAATTGCTTGGCATACCTGCAAGTACTAGCCAAGGTGAATTCAGTTAGAGGTGGTGTTATCCCAACAGCTGATTGCTTCTTCTTGATAATTTTCCATACAAAGCCTTGTACAGCAATATATCAGGTAATCGAAATCAATGAAATTTTCTTTTTACTTGACATTCTTCTGCACGGCGAATTGGTTGAATTCGCTTTGCCACCACCTGGTATGGATTCGCCTTGGTACTAGCATGGCGGTGAGGGTGCACGGACATTAGCAAATGTGCTGGATGCTTTTGAAATTACTGGCATTCCAAAAAAGAACGTGGCAATGGAATCATTGAAATTTAATACGCTAACGCAAAAAGAAAACAGCCTTTTCTGAGTTTGAAACGGAACTGCGCACTCAAAAACGTTATTGCGAATACACTGTAGCTGTGGTCAGTCGTTCGGCGATCGTATGTTACGAGACCGAATCATTTGGGTTTATATGACAAAACACTACAGCTTAAATTGCTTGATGGGAGAGATGATCCACTAGAAAGATAATTGAGAAGTGTAAGGTATACGAAGCTGCAAATTCTCACAAAATGCTATTGGAACAGGAAAATTCCAAAACCATCAACGCAATCGAAGATCTGTCATGCAATTACACGTTTTTGCTTGCGGCAACAATTTACAACTGGTCATTTAAATACGTACCAAAGCAAAGCAAGTAACCTGCCGAGGTTGTGGAAAAAAGGGTCATTTGTGAAAATGTGTCGCGCAAAGAAAAACCAGTAATTAAGGATAAGAAGACAACAAACAACGGACAGAGAGCAAATCCCGGATTAAGCAAGCAGCATGGACAGGTACACTCAGTAGGAGATCACTATAATTGGAACGATGAAGGCAAAGCTTGTAATAAACAATATATCAACCAGGTTAGTAGGTAATGTTCATATTTATAGAATAAACTAGCCTTTACCCGCGCCCCGTCCGCAAGGACAAAATGAAATAAGTGGCTATTTAAGTTAGCCTGCTTATCAAGTTATCTGTTTAAAATTTGTTTCTGGGTAATGCCTTTATATTTGTATTTGAGTAAAAAAAGAAATTATCTCGAAATATCCATAGAAAGTCACGAAATGACCCGACGCTATCGCGGACGGATCCCTAAAACCATCCAGAAATGCCCCCGAAGGGTCTTCAAAAGTTCCCGGAATAGACCCAAAAAAACCGCGAAATGACAACGACACGATTCTAGACTTATCCAGAGATACCCAAATGATACCGAAATATTCCCACCAAAGTTCCCAATGACCCTGACGGGCTCCCGGACGGATCTCAAAAACCATCCAGAAAATATCCAGGAAGGGTTCCTAAATTATCCCACCATAGTCCACAAAAACGTTCGAAATTACCCCGAGGGGATCCACGACGTATCTCGAAACCATACAGAAATGATTCCGGAAGGGTGCCAAACTGATCCCGAATAGTCCGGAAATGACCCCGATGGATCCCGAACGGATCCAGAAATGATCCCGCAAGGGTCCCAAAACTATCCCGAAAAAGTAACAAAAAAATCTTGAAATTACTCCTACGGCATCCCGGACGGATCCAGAAATTCCCTCGGAAGGGTCCCCAAATTACCCTGATAGATCCGGCAAACCATCAAGAGTTGCTGCCGGAAGGGTCCCCAACTGATCCCGAAACAATACAGAAAAAGTCATGAAATGACCCCTAAAGGGTCTCCAATGATCCCGAAAAATCCCGAAATTACCCTGATGGGTTCCCGTACAGATCCCGAAATCGATCCATAAGTGACGCCGGAAGGGTCCCCAAATGATCCCGTCGGGATCCCGGACAGATCCCTAAAACTATCCAGAAATGATGCCGGAAAGGTCCCCAAATGATCCCCTAATAGCCTCGAAATGACTCTGACGGAATCCCGGACGGATCCCGAAAACCATCTAGAAATGATGCCGGAAGGTACCCCAAATGATCCCGAAGAAGTCCTGAATGACCCGACGAGATCCCGGACGGATCCGAAAACCTTCCAGAAATGATGCGGAAGGAACCCCAAATGATCCGAAGAAGTCCCGAAATGACCCAATGGGATCCCGGGCCGATCCCGAAAAACCAACCAGAAATGATGCCGGTAGTACACCAAATGATCCCGAAATAATCCCGAAATGGCCCGTCGGGATCACGGACGGATCCCGAAAAAGTCCTGAATGACCCCGACGGGATCTCAGATGAATACCGAAAACCATCCATAAATGATGCGGTGGATACCCTAAATGATCCCGAAATAATCCCGAAATGACCCTGAAGGGATCCCGAGGGATCCCGAACTATCCAGAAATGAGCCCTAGGTTCCCAATGATCCCTAATTAGCCCCGAAATGATCCTGACGAGATCCCGGACGGATCCCGAAAACCATCCAGAAATGATGGCGAAAGGGTCCCCAAATGATCCTGTATTAGTCCGAAAGTCTCGAAATGACCCCGACGGGATCCCGGACCCGATCCGAAACCATCCAGAAATGATGCCAAAGTTCCCCAAATGATCCCTAAATAGCCCCGAAGATGACCCCGACGGGATCCCGTACGGATCCGAAAAGCCATCCGCAGAAATGATGCCGGAATGGACCCCAAATGATACCGAAAAAGTCCCGAAATGACCCCGAGGGGATCCCACAGGGATCCAAAACCAACCAGAAAAAGGTGCCGGTAGATACCCCAAATGATCCCAAAATAGTCCCGAAATAACCCCGTCGGGATCACGGACGGATCCCGAAAAAGTCCTGAAATGACCCCGACGGGATCCCAGATGAATACCGAAAACCATCCGGAATGATGCCGGTGGATGACCCTAAAAATGATCCGAAATAATCCCGAAATGACCCTGAATGGATCCCCGAGGGATCCCGGAAACTATCCAGAAATGATGCCTAAGGTTCCCAATGATCCCTAATTAGCCCGAAATGATCTGACGAGATCCCGGACGGATCCCGAAAAACCATCCAGAAATGATGGCGAAAGGGTCCCCAAATGATCCTGTATTCAGTCGCGAAAAGTCTCGCAATGACCCCACGGGATCCCGGACCCGGATCCCGAAAACCATCCAGAAATGTGCCAAAAGGTGCCCAAATGATCCCTAAATAGCCCGAAATGACCCCGATGGGATCCCGAACGGATACCGAAAAACATCCAGAAATGATGCGGGAAGGGTCCCAAATGATTCTGTATTAGTCGAGAAAAAGTTTCGAAATGACCCCCACGGGATCCCGGACGGATCCCGAAAACCATCTAGAAATGATGCCGAGGTACCCCAAATGATGCCGAAATAGTCCCGAATTGACATCGACAGGATCCCGGACGGATCCCGAAAACCATCCAGAAATGATGCCGGAAGAGACCCAAAAGTACCCGCAAAAGTTCCAAAATGCCCCTACAGGATCCCGGACGGATCCCGAAAAACATCCAAAAATGATGCCGAAGGGTCCCAAATGTCCGAAAGATCCAAATGACCCGACCGGATCCGTACGGATACCGAAAACTCCATCCAGACATGATGGCGAAGGTGTCCCCAAAGTGATCCCGAAATAGTCCGAATGACCCTCCGACGCGTCGATCGCGGACGGATCCCGAAACCTCAGACATGATGCGGAAGGGGTCCCTAGTAAACAAATGACCCTGTATAGTCGAGAAAATAAAGTCGAAATGACCCCGACGGATCCCAACGGATCCCGAAAACCATCAGGAAATGATGCCGGAAGCGGGAGGAAGGGAAGGTGGAAGGGGGACGGCGGGAAGGGGGGGGGACGGGAACGGAAACGGGGGGAGAAGGAACCGCGCGGAAGAGGCGGAGGAAGGGGGTGAAAGGAAAAAGGTGGGACGGAGGCGGAGGAAGCGGGGAGAAAAGGAAAGAAGGAACGGAGGAGGTGGAGAAGCGGATGCGGAAGGGGGGAATGGGAGAAGGAAGGGGGGAACAGGGGGGGGAAGGGGTAAATGGGGGGGGGGAGCGGGAGGACGGAAAGGGGACACCGGTCGGAGGGTGCGGACGTGATCGGGGAAAGCAGTGGAACGGAAGGGGTGAAGAGGGGGGTGGAAGACGGAGGCGGGAGGAAGGAGAAGGAGGGGAGAGGAAGGGGTGAGAAGGGGGAAGGTCGGAAGGGAAGGTGACTGAGGGAATGGAAGGGGGGAGAGAGAAGTGGCCAAGGAAGGGGAAAAGAAAGGGCGGAAGGTGGAGAAAAGGGGAGGGGGAGAAAGAAGGGAAGGTGGAAGGAAAAGGGGAGAAGGGGGAGGGAAATGGGAACGGAAGGCGGGGGGAGGAGGAAAGGGAAAGGAGAAGGTGGGGAGGAGGGAGAACGGAAGGTACCCCCAATTGGAGAAAGGGAAGGGTGCAGGGAGAGAGGGAGAAGGGAAGAAGGTAGGACGAATCGAAGGTACCCCAAATGATGCCGCCGCGAAATAGTCCGAAATGACATCGACGGATCACACGGATCCCGAAAACCCATCCAGAAATGACTGCCGGAGAGACCCCAAAAGATCCCGAAAAGTTACAAAATGACCCCGACAGGATCGGGACGGATCCCGAAAACCATCCAAAAATGATGCCGGAAGGGACCCCAAATGTCCCGAAAAAAGACCGAAAGACCCGACGGGACCTCGACGGATACCGAAAAACATCCAGAAATGATGCGAAAGGGTTCATATGATCTCGATTAGTCAAAGAAAGAGTCCGAAATCACCTCGACGCGATCCCGTGACGGATCCCCGAAAACCCATCAAGAAATGTGATGCCACGAAAGGGTCCCCAAATGATCCGTATCAGACGAGAAAAAGTCCAGAAAATGACCTCCGACGCGGATCCCGGACGGATCGAAAACCATCCAGAATGATGCCGAGTACGCCCCATGCTCCGAACTAGCCCCGAAATGGCCCGACGGGATCCCGGACGGATCCTGAAACCATCCAGGAATGATGATGGGAAGGGACCCAAATGAGTCGCAAAAAGTCCGATGCTCCCTGGAAAACGTAAAGAATTAGCTCGTCAGAAACATACGCAACTATCCGCAAAATGACCCCGACGGATGACTTAGCACGGATCCCGAAACCCATCCAGAAATGATGCCGTGAAGGGTCCCCAAATGATCCCGCGATATTGTCCCGAAATGAGCGAGGAATAGTCCCGAAAATGTCCCAAAATCGACCCGGCCGGGATCCCGTACGGATCTCGAAAAACATCCAGAAATGATGACGGAAGGGCCCCCAAAATGATCGCGAAATAGTCCCGAATAAGTTCCGAAATTACCACTGGCGGGATCCGGACGGATCTTGTAAACGTCCAGAAATGATCCCGAAGGGTCTCGATATGACCCTAACGGGGATTACAAATAAGTGAAGCTAATTATAAAACCATGTGTTAATAAGGCAGCAGGCGCGTTGGAGCGATGAAGAGTTACATGGAAACCATACAGGTAAGCTAATAAAGCGTGCTAATAAAAACAATGGGAGGAGGGCTGATGGCGGGAGGAGAGGACGAGGACAACGATCGTTTTTCCAAAATTGTTTAGATCTCGATCTGATGTGCCAGATACCAAAAACTATTGATTAGGAGAAAATGTATATTGAGTTATAACAATTTATAGATTTTACACCAGCGGGGAGAAGAAGTGGAGAGGGGGGCGGAGGTTGTCACATGCTCACTTTGTAAGCGCTCGACTTATTTGACCCATTGAGTATGTAATATTGGTGAAGGCCTATACGTAAAGTTTAATGTGTAAAAATTATTAAAAAGTAATTGTTCGAAGGGGTCGTGGGACCCTTCCCCTTTCCATGTTCGAAAAAAATTTCGCTAGTAGACTATTGTCTGTGTCCCAAATTTCATCAAATCCGTGTAGCATTCTGCGCGTGATTCAGTCGCAAAGACGAAAAAAATATAATAATTAAATTATAACTGTTTCCTAGGGGGCGTGAGACCACGCCCCCTTTGAAAAATATATAGCTAGTAGATCCTTCTAGACTATGGCTATATGTGTGCAAAATTTCATCCAAATCGGTCCAGCCGTTCTTGCGTGATGGTCACAAAGCCAAACGTCTGGACAAACATCCAAACATCTAACATCCAACCTTTCCCATTATAATATATACTAGCCTTACCCCGGCACGTGTCCGCAAGGTGAGACTTTAGAATATATGGGCTATTCGCGTTAGCCTAGCTTATTATCTGTGTAAATTTTGTTTCTGTCTAATGCATTTTTATTTTTGTAATTGAGTAGAATTAAATGAGCTGTGATACCTGACAGGATCCCAAATGATCCGCAAAGTATCTCAGAAAAAGCTACGAATGACCCCCACGCTATCGCGGCCGGATATCCCGAAAAACCATCCAGAATGCACCGATGTCGGAGACGAATCCCCAAAAACCATCAGAAATATGATGCCGGATAGTGTGACACCAATATGATCCCGAAGAAGTCCCGACCCAAAAAATAATTATAATTTTTATCGACGGGGATCCTGACGAGATACGAAAACCATCCAGAAGTGATGCCACGAGAACAATGGTCCTCAAATAATCACTAACAGGCCCAAAATGACCCTGACGGCATCCGGACAAATCCCGAAACTCCATCAGAAATTAAGATCTAGATCGTGAGGTCCAAAATGATCCCGAAATAGTCTCTGAAAAGTCAGAAACTTACCTGACGAGTTCCGGGACGAATCTGACTTAAAAGCCATCCATGATCCCGAAAAAGCCCCGAAATAACCCTGACGGGATCCCGAAAGGATTCGCAAACTCATCCAGAAAATGAGGCACACGGAAGGTCCTCAAATAGCATCCCCTATAGTCCGAATGACCGTGACGAATCCCGAACGGATCGACAACTCTCACCAGAAATGCAGTGCCGAAAGGGTCCGCAAATGATCCGTATTGAGTCGAGAAACAAAGACAAATGATCCTTAATAGTCCCAAAATGACTACTGACGGCATCCCGGGACGATCCCGAAATCATCCAGAGATGATCTTGGGAAGTCCCAAAATGATCCCGAATGAGTCTCGCGAAAAGTCCAGAAATTACCCTGACGGGTTCCCGCGTACGAATCCTAAAGCCATCCTTAAATGATTCCGAATAAAGTCTAAAATGACCACTGACGGAGACCGAAAGGAGTCCGGGAAACAATCCAGGAATGATGCCGATAGGTCCTCACAATGATCCCCTACATAGTCCCGAAATGACCGTGACGGGATCCTGACAACGAATCCACCAAATGATGCCGAAAGGAGTCAGGCATGATCCGTATTAGTCGAGAAAAAGTCCCTGAAATGACCCCGACGGATCCCGACGATTCCCAAAAACCTCCAGAAATGATGCGGTAGGTATCCCAAATGATCCCGAAATGGCCTCGTCGGCATCCGGACGGACTCCCGAAATTAATAGAAATGATGGCCGGAAAGGTCCCCAATGATCCCTACATAGTCCCGATTACCTGATGGGATCCCGAGGATCCGAAACCATCCAAAAATGATGCCGAAGGGTTCCCAATGATCCCGTATTAGTCGCGAAAAAGTCCCGAAATGACCCGACGGGATCCCGGACGAATCCCAAAAACCATCCAGAAATGATGCCGGTAGGTATCCCAAATGATCCCGAAATAGTCCCGTCGGCATCCCGGACGGATCCCGAAAATTAATATAAATGATGCCGGAAAGGTCCACAAATGATCCCTAAGTCCCGAAATTACCTGATGGGATCCCGGACGGATCCCGAAAAACCATTCAGAAATGATGCCGAAAGGGGTTCCACAATGATCCCGTATTAGTCGCGAAAAAGTCCCGAAATGACCCGACGGGATCCGGACGTCTGCCGAAACCATCCAGAAATGATGCCGGAAGAAGCCCAAAATATCCCGAAAAGTCTCCAAATGACCCCGACGAGATCCCGGACGGATCCCGAAAACATCCAGAAATGATGCCGAAGAGCCCCCAAATGATCCCGAAAAAGTCCCCAAATGACCCCGACGAGATCCCGGACGGATCCCGAAAACCATCCAGAAATGATGCCGGAAGAGCCCCAAATGATCCCGGAAAAAGTCCCCAAATGACCCCGACGACGATCCCGGACGGATCCCGAAAACCTCCAGCAATGATGCGGAAGAAGCCCCCAATGATTCCGAAAAAGTCCCCAATGACCCGACGAGATCCGGACGGATTCCCGAAAACCATCCAGAAATGATGCCGGAAGAGCCCCAAATGATCCCGAAAAGTCCCCAAATGACCCCGACGAAATCACGGACGGATCCCGAAAACCATCCAGAATGATGCCGAATGATCCCCGTATTAGTCACGAAAAAGTCCCGAAATGACCCCGACGGGATGCCGGACCAATCCCGATGACCATCCAGAAATAATGCCTAAAGGGACCCAAAATAACCCCGAAAAAGTCCCGTAATGATCCCGGAAAACCATCAAGAATTTATCTCTCGAAGGTACGCAAATGATCCCGAAAGTACCCCCGACGGGATCCCGGGACGGATCCCGAAAAACCATCCAGAAATGATGCCGGAAGTGTCCCCAAATGATCGCGAATAGTCCCGAAATGATTCCGGAATAGTCCAGAAAATGTCCCAAAATAACCTCGACGGTGGTCCCGGACGGATCCCGAAAACTATACAGAAATGATCCCGGAAGGGTCCCAAAATGATCCCGAAATAGTCTCGAAAAAGTCCCGAAATTACCCCACGGCGTAATCCCGGACCGATCCCGAAAAACCATCCAGAAATGATCCCGGAAGGGTCCCTTACGGGATTACAAATAAGGTGAAGCTAATTATAAAACCATGTTAATAAGGCAGCAGGCGCATTGGAGCGAATAAAAAGTTACATAGAAACATTACAGGTAAAGCTAATAAAAGCGTGCTAATAAAAACAATTGATGGAGGGCGGATGGCGGGAGTAGAGGAGAGGGCCACTGATCGTTCCTCCAAAATTTTGCGGGGAGGCTGAAAAAATGCCTAATGCACCATAATTGCTGCCCGCCGCAGCAACCGTGTCTCCGTAGACTAAAAAAACAGCCCACGTTCTGGAACCGTCGCCCACCCGGCACCACTTTCGCATTACTTCAGGGTGGCGTTCCATATTTCTCATTTTTAAGAGCCTACTGTTGTCCCTGCGTCCAGGTTCCGCTATTTGCTCTGAGTGTCCATTTAATCGGCACTGCTTCGCATGCGCATTTCTCTGCGCTCCCTCTCAGCATCATCAGGCGTGTCATTACTATAAATGCCATTTTGCTCACTGCAGTCCAGCACTCTTTCATGTTGCACATATGTGATACTAAATTTCTCGTGGTAGGTTCCTCCCCAAAGACTCCATGCAAGGTGAATCTTTCTTCGTGGAAACGGGGGCAGTGGAACATGACGTGTTCTGCGTTTTCTAACTCCGTGGTACACATTGGGCAATGAGGATCTTCCTCTATCCTACGCTTCCATAAATACTCTTTGAAACCGCCATGTCCACTCATTATCTGCGTGAGATGGTAGTTCAGTTCGCCGTGCTTCCGCTCATTCCATTGAGCTACGTTCCAAACTAGTGTGAAAGTCCAACGCCATTACTCGAGGCACTCCCACCGTTCTTGCCACTAGCTATAGTTGTGTCCTTGCTCTTTTCTTGTCTTCTTCAGTGGTCGCTCGATATAGTTTATACAGATCGGCCATTCGCTTGCCAGTAAGTCCACTGGATTTTCCGGGTTAGAAACCAAGATCGAGTCGTCGGACACCGTCCGATAAGCACTTGCTATTCTTAAAGAAGCAAGTCGGTACGCTGCTAATATATATTTTTGATGGGTCTGCTTAGATCCATACCACACTGGTGCTGCGTTATAGTATTATTGAGCTGGTTACTGGGGACAATAGCTGACGTGTTAGCTTCACTCGGACCTCCAATGTTAGGCATTATTCGCATAAGTGATCCATTAACTTTGGAATGTTTCTCCCCACCGCTCTGAAGTGCTCTGTGAAAGTTAACTTAGAGTCAATGTGCACTCCTAAGTATTTTAAGGAATCCTTTGAGGTGATTTGATGATCCCCGACAGTTAAGACTAACTCGTTCGCCGACCGTTGGAGCTTACTATACCACTTCCGTCTTTTGGCTAGCCAACTCCAGTCCGTATTGGTCAGCCATTCCTTCTTTCTTGCTACGGCGTCATTACATAATGCTTGAAGCAGGTCCAGTTTCTTGGCCACTACTACCACTGCAATATCATCAGCATATCCCACAATTGCGTGTTTTCTGGTAGATCAGTCTTTAGCACCTGTCACACATTACATTCCAAAGCGTTGGACCGAGAACAGATCCTGTGGGACGCCTCCTGTGATTTTGTACTCTTTGCTCCTTAATCCGTGTCAAAAAGAAAGTACTCTGTCTTTAAGATAGCTACCTATAATTCTGCGTAAGTAAGCTGGAGTGCCGAAGCTTTGCAGCGCTGCCATTATCTGCATCCAGTTCGCAGTGTTAAAAAGCATTCTTGATGTCCAACATAATCAGTGCACAGAACTTTCTTTTATTTGGCCTCCAGAGATAGCTTCTCTAGCTATATTGACGACTGTTTGTATTGCATCTACGGTGGATCTTGATTTGCGAAATCCATATTGACTATTCGATAAGCCACCTGGTCTTTCTAGAGTCAGCTGTAGGCGCTGCTCACTAATTATACGCTCGAAATCTTCCTAGGGAATCCAGCATACAACAAGTGGCCTATATGAGGATGGTGGTCCGGCTGTTACCACGTTTCAGCAATAGGACAAGTCTTTTGTCGTTTCCACGGGCGAGGGGAACACGCCCTTCTTGCATACAGGCATTAAAAAGATCAGTAAATAATGCTAGGCCCTAGTTGTGATCGCGGCTTTAAGGGCTATGTTTGGGACTTCTGTCGGGTCCTGGGGATTTGTTATCCAGCAACTCTTTTTGCAGCACCCAGCACCTCTTGCTCTGTCATTTGCGGAATTTCCGTACTTTCTAGATCCTCGCTTGGATAAGTCCAGCGATCTTGTGCCGGAAAAGTGTTTCAACAATAATATTCATCATAGTAATCGGGCAGTAGGTTGCTCCAAAATTGTCTAGATCTCGATCTGTATGTACCAGATACCAAAAAACTATTGATTAGGAGAAAATTTATATTGAGTTAAAACAATTTATAGATTTTACACCAGAGGGGAGATAAAGGGGGCGAGCGGAGGGTGTCACTGCTTACTTTGTAAGCCCTCGACTTATTTGACCCCTTGAGTCGGAGATATTGGTGAAGGCCCAGTATACGCTAAAGTTATAATGTGTAAAAATTATAAAAAATATTTGCTCGAAGGGGTCGTGGGACCCCCACACCTCTTTCCATGTCGAAAAAAATTCGCTAGTAGATACTGTCTGTGTCCCAAATTCATCAAAATCCGTTGTTAGCAATTCTGGCGTGATTCAGTCGCAAAGACGAAAAAAATATAATAATAAATATAACTTCCTAGGGGCGGGAGACCACGCCCCTTTGAAAAATA
>JARSSU010044657.1:0-42319 GCA_029619165.1 Eurosta solidaginis
AATCATACAATTAATGTAAATTACAAAATTCCTCTATGTTTACTTACCGGCATGTTTACATTTCGCTTTTGTCATTTACATGACATTTTCATCTACGCGGTGTGGTATTGCCATAGCGAACATTTTTTTTTACACCATTATGGGTGTTTAAGTGGAACATGATCCGTTCCAATTTTTTTTTAATGTTTGTAACTACTGATTTCACGAATACTTTAGTGAAAACAGTATTACAAAATAAGTACAAATTGCAAGAAAATCGTCCAAAACTCGAAAGGCTTGAATTTTTTCGCAACAAAAAATTTTTTCAACTACAATATTTTTACCGAAATCCACAAATTTAGCTGGAAAAGGCGAAACTTTCTTGGGTGGCAGGAAACTTTGTGACAAATTAAATCACAAAAATAAAAACCAAATTATAAATTTTCGATCAGATTCGAATATACAAATTTTTATTTATTGTATTCAGTAGAAATTATGAATTAATCACTCGCAAGTGTAATTTATTCATTTTCTATGTATCCAATGCAGAAACACGAAATTTAATACAAAGAAGAGATAGGATGTACTCAGGGAGCACTTAGAAAGTGATCAATAACCCATTGATAAACAGTTGTGCGCTCACGCGGTCATTCTTGCATCACTGCCCGAACTTTGGACAACCCATAAGCAGGTCCATGCACATGGTCAATCTGCTATAAGCGCCTGTCAGAGGGTCAATACGAATATAAAGAGTTTCATATCAATATGTATGCCATTCAGCGTTCGCCACCAAACCAAAAATTAAAATTCACATATAATATAACAAAATAAATCCAATCTGGCACGGAGACGCGTCCTCTTCGTCTGGATATAACATTTAACCTCATAAAGTTAAAATCTGGAAGAGAGACTTGGGCTCTTTGTCCAGATGGAAAATTAATTTACATTCGTCGAAATCTGGAACGGAGACGTCCAGACTACGAAAAATCTCGGAACCCAAAAGAGATAAATACAAATAAATACAGTCCAAATATGTATACAGTATAATGTGCGTTGAATTATAACCCGTTCTTGTTTTCAGCTTTAATATGTTGCTTCTTTTTCCTACAGCGGCTACTATATGCAAACAAGTCCGGACGTGATCAGCCAACAAATTTTCATTCAATAATACAAACATATTGTATCTAGTTTTAAGTAATACGTGCGCGTGACCGCTTCAGCATGACTTTCCTTCATTTTAAGATGTTGCTTACCGCAAGGGGGCCGGCATGTTTAGGTCAGGACCTAAATATCTTTATACTGCAAACACGGCCACCCTAATACATAACTTATTTAGTGCAAATACATTCTTACATCCTTTCATGTACTGCACACCCACATGCATACACATTCATGTATGTTCATCACATATATTCAACGTTAACACGGGTAACTGAGTTTTCCATCGGATAACAAATATCCATTGGAAAACCCTCGCACGATCTCCGGTTCGACAACACGGAGATCACTTTCCATTTTCTGTTCTATTTCAACCAAGGAGGAAGAAAGTCGCTGCTGCTGTCACGCCACATCATATACCAAAGGTAAAATACATCCCAGAGCACGGGGAAAAAAGTGTCAATAAAATATGACACTATGGTAGCATTGCCATCAAACAAGTCCAATTTTCACATCCATTCTGCAACAGATGTCGCAGTGTTGTGAATATCAATTGGCACGAACCAGAATAGAAGTAGGATTATTGAAGACAAACAAAAAACCGCTGTGATGGCTGAATGGTTATAGCAGCGGCGCCTAAACGTTGCCGATGAAGGAATTTAGCAGTTCCCGAAATGGATCTATACAACGAGCTTTGGCAGTTGTCTAAATTTTTTCTTCTATTCTAATTTAAAAAATTTTTTCAATTAAGAAAAAATGTATCATAACAATAATAATGATAAAAAATTATTGTTAGGCCTTGAGCTCGATTCGAACCCGCGATACCAAAGGTAAAATATTGTACCAACTTAACACAAAATAAAGTTAATTATTGTCATCATTACTAATATAACTATTTGCCTTTTATTTCTTTTTCCATATCCACATATATATATATATTCTCCGTGCTACCACGCACCGTGCGAGAACATACAGTGCTTATCAATAAAAAATATTGCGAATGATATCAAGTATAGCACATCACCAGGCCCGCCGAGAGGGTGGGGAGGGGGCCCGCGATTTAGAGGTACTATGAATTTTTTTTTAATTCAGGAGAGTCCTTAGTTGTTCCATGTGTAATTTTTAAGCCGAATTTCAAAAGCAACGAAAACTCTGCATTTCGTTTTAATATTATAATGAAGTGCGAAAAATAAAAATCTATATATATAAAAAGAAAGGCTAAAATGTGTGTTAGTTGGTCGCCGGAGTTTGAAGAGATGCGTCGGTCGATTTTGTTCAAACTTTCACACAAGTTGCGTAAACCTCACGCGGTGGTTACTACATAGGTTTGGTTGCGATCGACGTACAGGGTCTCGAGATATAGGCCGAAACGTGGACCCGAGTACCCCTAAAGTGTGTTTATAGAATATGGATATCAAATGAAAGCTGTTGATGAGTGCTTTAGTACAGAGTAATATATTATCCAGAGACGGACTGGGACTGGGATTAGGACTTGGACTGAGACTGAGACTCGGAGTGGGACTGGGACTGGGACTGGAATAAAATACATACCACCCTCTGGGACAGGCAATAAGGGATGCAGAAGAATGAGAAGGAATTGAGAGAAGAGAAAAGAGGGAAGGAGATTGAGAGAGAGATAGAATGAGACGAAGATGGAGATAGATGAAGCGAAAAAGACGGAGGGAGGAGTGAATAGAAGGATTAGGAAAAAGTGAAGAGGGGGGAGGGCAGAGTCAGACGGAAAAAGCTTATTAAAATGTATGCAGATAGGCCAAATTTAGGACAGGACAACGTCTGCCGGGTCTTCTAGTAATTTATATAATTGGTCGATATTTCGGTTTCAATCTGAAACCATCCTCAGGACTAGAAAAACACAAAATTACGAATTACAAACATTCATTTTGTGTTTTTCTAGTCCAGAGGTAGGTTTCAGATTGAAACCGAAATATCGACCAATTATATAAATTATAATACCACAAAATATATGGTGTTTTATTTGTCTTTGCGGCCTTGAGCTCAATAATTAACCAGGAAGTTAAAATTATGTTTTTAAGTTAAATTAATTGATATGACAGGGGTGAAGGAATTGCTATTCATAGAACAAAGGAGTAAAACTACAATTAGCTAACTAAAACCAAAGAGAATTTTTTAGATGAAAATAGTGTTGCTTTTTCGTATATTTAGTTGGTTAAAATATTACAAAAAGTGTAATTATAGCTATAACAGTTCCTTACAGCATTCATTTAAAATAATCAAAAATAGAACGAAAAAGCTGTGTTAGATATTAAAAATAAAACATACCGAATTTCAATTACGAATAATTTGCAGCAAATCCATGGCCATAAAAGCTCATAATTTAAAAAATAATGTGTGCTGAACTACCGGTTTCGAAGAGTCCCTAGATGATCCCGTAAGGGTCCCAAAATGATATCAAAATAGTCCCGAAATTATCCCGACGGGATAACGGACAAATCCCGAACACTATCCAGAAATTATGCCGGAGGGGTCCCAAAATCATCCCGAAATAGTCCAGAAATTACCCTAACAGGATCCCGAAATAACCCCGACGCGATCCCGAAAACCATACATAAATGATCCCGGAATACTCCCGAAATAATCCTCACGGGATCCCGGACGGATCCCGAAAACTATCTAGAAATGGTGCCGGAAGGATCCCCAAATGATCCTGAAAAACTCCCGAAATGACCCTGACGGGATCACGAAAGTCATCCAGGAATGATACCGGAAGGATCCCCAAATGATTCCGCAATAGTCCCGAAATAACTCCGACATATTCACGTACTTAGCAATGAATTCAAGTAGCCAGTTTTGATATTTTAATATACAAGTGGGTGTGACTTTAATTCGATTTTAAAAATTTTCTGTCGGTATGTACAAACACAAATATGAAGTTCGCTTTCCAATTTGCAAAAACATAGCTTAAAGGGTGTATGAGTTATCGCTCTTGAAAGTCCAAAAAATCTTATTTGGAAAGTAGGCGGTGCCACGCTCATTGTCCACAAAAATTATGTGGATCAACTACATGCAATGTCAGTAATTTACATGCCAAATTTAAATAACGTGGCTTCTTCAGATACTCAAATATCGCATGTTCTGTGCGGAAATTTCTATATACAGAAAGAGGCGTGGCTACTGACCGATTACGCCCATGTTTTTTTTTAGAAAACTTTCCCATCAAAGCAGAATGCGATGTACCAATTTTCACTCTAATAGTTGTATTGGAACGTAAGTTATTGCAAAAATCCACTGCAAGTTCACTATTTATACTACGAGAACTTCGATATAGTTTGTTTATGATACATTTCTAGCAGAGCTGTAAAATGACTCAATCAATACAGTTATAAATCAAGATTGATTCATTTTACAAATATGATTGGGTGATTTCAAATATATAAGCCAAGTTTGAATCCGATTTAATTTTTTCCATTCAAAAATTCCGTTAGTGATTGCATGACTGTTAAAAAAGCATTCAGCGTGATTGTGAATGCATCGAGAGCACTCCCCACTCACAGGTGATTGCAAAATTTGTTGACTCCAATTACTTTTTCATTCACTTCCATTCAAATATCCGCTTTCAGGGTTGATACTTTCGTACTTTCTATGGCTAACATACCTGTGATTGGTTTGAAGGTGTCAAAATAGTTATAAATAACCGGGCTGCCATATTTCATTTAAAATATTTTGCTTGATTCTAAAAAGTTTTATTCGGGGAATTTTGCCCCAAATCAATGAAATTAAATTTTAAATGCTTCAGTTCTGATTGAAATAAATAAGAAACACGAATAAATGAGTTAATACATTCATAAAACATAATTGGAATAAAATATTATTTCCAAAAAAATAATTTCCAATCATAAATCCAAAATGTGGTTCTCGCATTCAATAGCGACGGTAACTCTGACTCAATGTTTTGACATTTTATATTGTAAAACTGTATTTTGGTATTTTCTACCAAAATAAGCATAATTTTTTTAAAAGTTAAGTAGAAATCAATTGCCACATAAATAAAGAATATAATGAAGTGCTTCATGTAGATTATAGTGCAGTGAAGGTGGAGAAAAATGCGTTTAAAAACCTGAAACGGTAGACGTCAAATAGTTGTGCACAGTGTTCCTCTTTATATCAAAAACACATAAAATGTGATTGTATTATTCAAAGGCCCGGCATTTCTTGATCTTTCCCCAAATATATATTTTAAGACTGCGAGACTATTTCACTTGCAATACATTTATTTCAGCATTTCTTGATATGGTTAGCTATGCTAATCAGTGATTTAATATTTTGTAATTTTGGACCTCTGTCTATTTCACCATGCACAAATAACTTGAATTCGTTTATTAGAGCATGTTAGTGATACCTTTATGAAGTAAAAGTCACATCTGGGACAGTCTTGAATACTGTTACTAGCAAATACCTATGTATCGAAATTCAACATCTGTAAAGCATGTTTAAATGTATATAAGTATAAGTCAAAAGTAAGTCATTATAAAAAAAAACAACAAGCTACTCTGAAATTAAAAAAAACCATTTCCGGTTTACAAAGTCTTCGGCATTGTGTGCATAACTTAAAATAAAACAAGTAAGGAAGGCTAAGTTCGGGTGTAACCGAACATTACATACTCAGTTGAGAGCCATGGTGACAACATAAGGAAAAATAACCATGTAGGAAAATGAACCGAGGGTAACCCTGGAATGTGTTTGTATGACATGTGTATCAAATGAATTTAAAGAGTATTTTATGAGGGAGTGGGCCATAGTTCTATAGGTGGACGCCATTTAGGGATATCGCCATAAAGGTGGATCAGGGTGACTCTAGAATGCGTTTGTACGATATGGGTATCAAATGAAAGGTGTTAATGAGTATTTTAAAAGGGAGTGATCCTTAGTTCCATAGGTGGACGCCGTTTCGAGATATCGCCATAAAGGTGGACCAGGGGTGACCCTAGAATTTGTTTGTACGATATGGGTATCAAATGAAAGCTGTTAATGAGTATTTTAAAAGGGAGTAATCCTTAGTTCCATAGGTGGACGCCGTTTCGAGATATCGCCATAAAGGTGGACCAGGGGTGACCCTAGAATTTGTTTGTACAATATGGGTATCAAAAGAAAGGTGTTCATGAGTATTTTAAAAGGGAGTGATGCTTAGTTCCATAGGTGGACGCCGTTTCGAGATATCGCCATAAAGGTGGACCAGGGTGTGACCCTAGAATTTGTTTGTACAATATGGGTATCAAATGAAAGTGTTAATGAGTATTTTAAAAGGGAGTGATCCTTAGTTCCATAGGTGGACGCCGTTTCGAGATATCGCCATAAAGGTGGACCAGGGGTGACCCTAGAATTTGTTTGTACGATATGGGTATCAAATGAAAGGTGTTAATGAGTATTTTAAAAGGGAGTAGTCCTTAGTTCCATAGGTGGACGCCGTTTCGAGATATCGCCATAAAGGTGGACCAGGGGTGACTCTAGAATGCGTTTGTACGATATGGGTATCAAATGAAAGGTGTTAATGAGTATTTTAAAACGGAGTGATGCTTAGTTCCATAGGTGGACGCCGTTTCGAGATATCGCCATAAAGGTGGACCAGGGTGACCCTAGAATTTGTTTGTACAATATGGGTATCAAAAGAAAGGTGTTAATGAGTATTTTAAAAGGGAGTAATCCTTAGTTCCATAGGTGGACGCCGTTTCGAGATATCGCCACAAAGGTGGACCAGGGGTGACCCTAGAATTTGTTTGTACAATATGGGTATCAAAAGAAAGGTGTTAATGAGTATTTTAAAAGGGAGTGATGCTTAGTTCCACAGGTGGACGCCGTTTCGAGATATCGCCATAAAGGTGGACCAGGTGTGACCCTAGAATGCGTTTGTACAATATGGGTATCAAACGAAAGATGTTAATGAGTATTTTAAAAGGGAGTAATCCTTAGTTCCATAGGTGGACGCCGTTTCGAGATATCGCCATAAAGGTGGACCAGGGGTGACCCTAGAATTTGTTTGTACAATATGGGTATCAAAAGAAAGGTATTAATGAGTATTTTAAAAGGGAGTGATGCTTAGTTCCACAGGTGGACGCCGTTTCGAGATATCGCCATAAAGGTGGACCAGGTGTGACCCTAGAATTTGTTTGTACCATATGGGTATCAAATTAAAGGTATTAATGAGGGTTTTAAAAGGGAGTGGGCCTTAGTTCTATAGGTGGACGCCGTTTCGAAATATCGCCATAAAGGTGGACCAGGGGTGACTCTAGAATGTGTTTGTACGATATGGGTATCAAATTAAAGGTATTAATGAGAGTTTTAAAAGGGAGTGGTGGTAGTTATATATGTGAAGGCGTTTTCCAGATATCGACCAAAATGTGGACCAGGGTGACCCAGAACATCATCTGTTGGATACCGTTAATTTATTTATATATGTAATACCTGCCAAGATTTTAAGGGTTTTTTATTTCGCCCTGCAGAACTTTTTCATTTTCTTCTACTTAATATGGTAGGTGTCACAACCATTTTATAAAGTTTTTTCTAAAGTTATATTTCGCGTCAATAAACCAATCCAATTACCTCACCATGTTTCATCCCTTTTTTCGTATTTGGTATAGAATTATGGCATTTTTTCATTTTTCGTAATTTTCGATATCGAAAAAGTGGGCGTGGTCATTGTCGGATTTCGTTCATTTTTCATACCAAGATAAAGTGAGTTCAAGTAAGTACGTGAACTAAGTTCATTAAAGATATGTCGATTTTTGCTCAAGTTATCGTGTTAACGGCCATGCGGAAGGACAGACGAACGACTGTGTATAAAAACTGGGCGTGGCATCAACCGATTTCGCCCGTTTTCACAGAAAACAGTTAACATCATAAAATCTATGCCCCTACCAAATTTCAAAAGGATTGGTTAATTTTTGTTCGACTTATGGCGTTAAAAGTATCCTAGACAAATTAAATGAAAAAGGGCGGAGCCACGCCCATTTTGAAATTTTCTTTTATTTTTGTATTTTGTTGCACCATATCATTACTGGAGTTGAATGTTGACATAATTTACTTATATACTGTAAAGATATTAATTTTTTTGTTAAAATTTTACTTAAAAAAAATTTTTTTTTAAAAGTGGGCGTGGTCCTTCTCCGATTTTGCTAATTTTTATTGGGCATACATATATTAATAGGAGTAACGTCCCTGCCAAACTTCATCATGATATCTTCAACGACTGACAAATTACAGCTTGCAAAAGTTTTAAATTGCCTTCTTTAAAAGTGGGCGGTGCCACGCCCGTTGTCCAAAATTTTACTAATTTTCTATTCTGCGTCATAAATTCAACTCATCTACCAAGTTTCGTCGCTTTATCTGTCTTTGGTAATGAATTATCGCACTTTTTCGGTTTTTCGAAATTTTCGATATCGAAAAAGTGGGCGTGGTTATAGTCCGATATCGTTCATTTTAAATAGCGATCTGAGATGAGTGCTCAGGAACCTACATACCAAATTTCATCAAGATACCTCAAATTTACTCAAGTTATCGTGTTAACGGACGGACGGACGGACGGACGGACATGGCTTAATCGAATTTTTTTTCGATCCTGATTATTTTGATATATGGAAGTCTATATCTATCTCGATTCCTTTATATATGTACAACCAACCGTTATCCAATCAAACTTAATATACTCTGTGAGCTCTGCTCAACTGAGTATAAAAAACCAAAAAAGGATGAAACATGGTTATTGGATTAGTTTTTTTGACGCAAAATATAACTTGGGGAAAAACGTTGTAAAATGGGTGTGACACCTACCATATTAAGTAGAATAAAATGAAAATTTCCGCAGGGCGAAATCAAAAGTCATTCGAATCATTGCAGGAATACTGTTCGCGGTATTACATATATAAACTAGTAGACCCGGCAGACGTTGTTCTGCCCTAAATTTGGCCTATCTGCATACATTTTAATAAGCTTTTTCCGTCTAATTCTGCCCTTCCCCTTACACTTTTTCCTAATCTTTTTATTCACTCCTCCTTCCGTCTTTTTCGCTTCATCTCCATCTTCGTCTCATTCTATCTCTTCCTCAGTCTCTCTCTTTCTCTCAATTTTTCTCCTTCTCTCTCAAGCAGGGTGGTATGTATTTTTGTTCCACTCCCATTCCGAGTCTCATCCCAGTCCCACTCCGAATCTCAGTCTCAGTCCCAGTCCTAGTCCTAATCCCAGTCCCAGTCCGTCTCTGGTATACTTCCCGGAAAAAAGCATCGTAAATACTAATATAGGCAAATTTATATACGAAATTTCAGGCAAATCGAATAGGACGTATGTAAATAGGTATGTGGGTATTATTAATTCTTGTCTTTATTTCGGCTTCGCATGCATATTTATCAGTTTTGCCAGGTTGATGCGACTAAATCGAATATCATAATGAACTTTAGAGCTCTCAGCAACAGCTTTCATTTGATATCCATAAACACACACATTCTAGGGGTATGCGGGTCCATGTTTTGGGCTATATCTCGAGACCCTAGTCACTCAGCGGTGTAAAACTTACTCTGTATTATAGCACACATCAACAGCTTTCATTTGATATCCATAACACACACATTCTAGGGGTATGCGGGTCCATGTTTTGGCCTATATCTCGAGACCCTAGTCACTCAGCGGTGTAAGCTTACTCTCTATTATAGCACACGTCAACATCTTCAATACCCATAATATAAAAACATTCTAGGTGTATCCGGGTTCGCGTTTTGGCCTACATCTCGAGACCCTAGTCACCCAGCGGCATAAAACTTACTCTGTACTGAAGCACACATCAACAGCTTCAATTTGATACACATAATGTGTAACGAAGCTTTTTCCGTCCCGGCGCTTTTTCAATAAGTGCTAGGGGTATACTCGCTGTGTCCAAGGTTCGCTTACAATAGATTTGTAGATTTGGGACACCGTGCAAATCGCTTTCATATAAATTCACTTTATTTCTCTAATTCTATATATGTATGTACACTATAATTAAAATGAAAAATTCTACGTAATCAAAAGAAGAAACTATTCGTTGTTTTCGTTTCACTGTATGCTTGCTCTATACTGCGTGGTGGGCCAACGGTACTCGTGTCCCGTTATGACGCCTCGATGGTCGTTGCTTGTGTGTGTGTAAATGTGTTTTGTGACGCCCTGCGTCGGCGTGCGTGTCCCGTTAGGAACGTCCCGTTAGGACGCCCGGCTGGTCGTTGCCTGAGTGCGTGTAAAACGTGTTTCGGTGACGCCTTGCGTTGGCGTGTATGTACGCAACCCTAGTGTGGTTGACGTCGTGTATTTGCGTGACTCTGCTGTGGTCACCGTAGTATGTGTGCGTAGTGCTGTTGTGGCCAGCGTGGTGCGGTGACCAACGTAATGTGCTTGCGTAGCGCTGTTGTGGCCCGCGTCGTATGTTGGCGCTTG
The DNA here is from genome assembly GCA_029619165.1 of Eurosta solidaginis. Lineage (NCBI taxonomy): Eukaryota > Metazoa > Arthropoda > Insecta > Diptera > Tephritidae > Eurosta > Eurosta solidaginis. Next base: position 10,570 of record JARSSU010044657.1, read on the forward strand.
CGGTCAGCGTAGTGGGTTGGCGCAATGCTGTGGCCAACGTCGTATGTTTGCGTAGTGATGTGGTCCACGTAATACGTTAGCGTGGTGCGGTTGCGGTCAGCGTAGTGGCTGGCGTACGCTGTGGCCGACGTAGTGTGTGCGATTGTGGCCGGGGTAGTGGATTGGCGTAATGCTATGGCCAACGTAGTATGTTTGCGATTGTGACCAGCGTGGTAGTTTGGCTGGCGAATGTCACCTGCTCGCGGGTGCGCGTTACTGTGGTAGTGCCGTTGCTGCGAAGTCTCAAGCGGTGTTTGGTGGTATAACCGACACATTCACCACTTGAGGCCACGACTTACTCCTGTGAAACGACCTGTCCGCATGGTAGAACCGACAACTTCAAGGGACGCTCCACAAGTAGCTCTGGTCACGGCCACAGCTCCGTGCTAACTAACTTCTGTCCTGCTGTGTTGCTCCTTTTATTGCTTTGTTTGGTATTGCTGGCTCAAATAGTTGCGTTGCCATGGTTGCTGTTCGATGTTGCGAACGCTCGTTGCGTTGCTGAGATTTGTTAGTTTGTTGTGTTGGCATTAAAGTGTTGTGCTTGCCCGTTGTGTTGCTGAGACTTGTTGGTTGGTCTGCTGCTATAGCCTTTTGTGACTGGCTGTTGTGTCAATGCTGTATTGAACTTGTTGGTTGGTCAGTTGCTATAGCCTTTTGTGGCTGGCTGTTGTGTTAGTGTTGTATCGAATATGATGTATGCTGTATTGAACTTGTTGGTTGGTTTGTTGCTATAGCCTTTTGTGACTGGCTGTTGTGTTAGTGCTGTATCGAATATGATGTATGCTGCATTGAACTTGTTGGTTGGTCTGTTGCTATAGCCTTTTGTGACTGGCTGTTGTGTTAGTGCTGTATCGAATATGATGTGGGGTCGTTTTGTGTGGGCGAAATTAATGGTGTTATATTTGGTCCTCACAAATGTAAAGCACATCCTAGTGTTACCCTGATCTACGTTTTGGCCTATATCTCGAGACCCTAGTCACCAATAGGTATGAAAACTATCCCTGTACTATCGCACTCATCAACAGTTTCTATTTGATACCCATATGTACAAACACATGTCTAGGCGTACCTGGGTCCACGTTTTGGGCTATATCTCGAGACCCTAGCCTCCCAGTTGTATGAAAATTATCCTGTACTATAGCACTCATCAACAGTTTTCATTTGATATCCATATTGTATAAACACTATTCTAGGGGTACCTGGGGTCCACGTTTTGGGCCTATATCTCGAGACCCTAGCCTCCCAGTTGTATGAAAATTATCCTGTACTCTAGCACTCATTCACAGTTTTCATTTGATATCCATATTGAATAAACACATTCTAGGGGTACCCGGGTCCACGTTTTGGGCTACATCTCGAGACCCTAGCCTCCCAGTTGTATGAAAATTATCCTGTACTATAGCACTCATCAACAGCTTTCATTTGATATCCATATTGTATAAACACATTCTAGGGGTACCCTGGGGTCCACGTTTTGGGCTATATCTCGAGACCCTAGCCTCCCAGTTGTATGAAAATTATCCTGTACTAAATCACTCATCAACAGCTTTCACTTTTTTTTATCCATATTGTATAAACACATCCTAGGGGTACCTGGGTCCACGTTTTGGCCTATATCTCGAGACCCTAGCCTCCCAGTTGTATGAAAATTATCCTGTACTATAGCACTCATCAACAGCTTTCATTTGATATCCATATTGTATAAATACATCCTAGGGGTACCCGGGTCCACGTTTTGGGCTATATCTTGAGACCCTAGTCTCCCAGTTGTATGAAAATTATCCTGTACTATATCACTCATCAACAGATTTCATTTGATATCCATATTGTATAAACACATTGTAGGGGTACCCGGGTCAACGTTTTGATCTCAAGACCCGAGGCACGTAGCGAAAAAAAAGGTAGACGTTGGCCGATTCTCAGACCTACCCAATATGCTCACAAAATTTCATGAGAATCGGTTTAGCCGTTTCGGAGGAGTTAAGCCTCTAACACCGTGACAGAAGAATTTTATATATTAGATAAATTAGCGGTGCCCGACAGATGATGTTCACATCACCCACCTTTATGGCGAAAGCTCGAAAAGGCGTCCACCTATAGAACTATGGCCCACTCCCTTCTAAAATACTCTTTAATACCTTCCAGTTGATACCCATGTCATATAAACACGTTCCAGGGTTACCCTTGGTTCATTTTCCTACATGGTGATTTTCCCTTATTTTGTCCCCAAAGCTCTCAGCTGAGTATGTAATGTTCGGTTACACCCGAACTTAGCTTTCCTCACTTGTTTTATTTGGCTGCATGTGTTTAGTTCAACAAGCGCCTAAATGAAAGCATGTGCTATAAATATCGCTAGATATATTGAAATAAATTGATTAGACGCAGGAATATTTTAAAATTTCTGGGAAATGCTGATGCATGCCTCCTACAAGTTTCCTGCCTCTTAAGATAATAAGTTAACTTACCAACATGAGTGTTGTTGGAACGAAAATACCCAAACCCGATTAACAACTTTTTAACAAAAGGTGGACAAATGCAAATTTTTCCTGAACAAACATTGTCAAGCGATGGACATTACGATTTAGCACAATAAAGCGGAGCAAAATGGTGGTTTTTTCGAAAAAAAAATTATTTTGTTATAACTAACAAAAAGTGGGGACAAGAGTACATCTATATTGGGTCTCAGGGCATAAGGTAATAGAGGGAATAAAAAATTTGATGCTTTATCTAAAAGGGGCGCATCCCAACCTAACTTAACCATTCATGTCAATGTAATGTTGTGTCTTTTGCACTATTTAAACTTAACGCTCTGGTTTTTACATTAACAAATCTATATCTATACTAATATATATTTTGAAAGCCGTTTTTTCTGGACCACAAAGTTCGAGAACGGCTGAGCCGATTGAGATGAAATTTTGAGCATAGATTTGGTGGTGGCTCGTCATGGTTATAGGCTAAAAAATCTGCATAGATTTAGAAAGGTTTTTGAGATATCGACCAAAATGTGGATCAGGGTAACCCTAAAATGTGGTCATGCGATATTGGTATCAAACGATAGGCACTGATGAGGATATTAATGCAAGGTAGTTTAAAGTTTGTTACCTTAGTTGGTTTGGATGTTTATATACATATATTATGGGTATCAAAGATATATCTTCTTCTTCTTCTTAATATATAAAAAACACGTGTCACACAATTGAGGCCAATGGACTCCTAAACTACTGAACCGATTTTGAATTTGTTTTACACACCGTGTGTAGTTTGATCTAACTTGAAATATAGAATAGGTGACTGGGTGACTAGGGTCTCGAGATATAGGCCAAAACGTGGACCCGGGTACCCCTAGAGTGTGTTTATAGAATATGCATATCAAATGAAAGCTGTTGATGAGTGCTTTAGTAGAGGGTAATTTTCCATACCCCTGGGTGACTAGGGTCTCGAGATATAGGCCAAAACGTGGACCCGGGTACCCCTAGAGTGTGTTTATAGAATATGGATATCAAATGAAAGCTGTTGATGAGTGCTTTAGTAGAGGGTAATTTTCATACCCCTGGGTGACTCGGGTCTCGAGATATAGGGCCAAAACGTGGACCCGGGCACCCCTAGAATGTGTTTATAGAATGTGGATATCAAATGAAAGCTGTTGATGGGTGGTTTATAGAGGGTAATTTTCATACCCTTGGGTGACTAGGGTCTTAAGATATAGGCCAAAACGTGGACCCGGGTACCCCTAGAATGTGTTTATAGAATATGGATTTCAAATGAAAGCTGTGGGTGAGTGCTTTAGCAAAGGGTAATTTTCATACCCTTGGGTGACTAGGGTCTCGATATATAGGCCAAACGTGGACCCGGATACCCCTAGAATGTGTGTGTAATATGGATATCAAGAGAAAGCTGTTTCTGAGAGCTTTAAAGTAATTTTCATTGTAATATTCGATTTAGTCGCATCAACCCGTCAAAACTGATAAATATCCATGCGAAGCCGAAATAAAGACATTAATTAATAATAAAAACATACCTATTTACATACGTCCTATTCGATTTGCCTGAAATTTGGTATATAAATTTGCCTATATTAGTATTTACGATCCTTTTCGCCGGGAAGTAGACCAGAGACGGACTGGGACTGCGATTAGGACTAGGACTGGGATTGAGACACGGAGTGGGACTGGGACTCGGAATGGGACTGGAACAAAATACATACCAACCTCTGGGACTGGCAATTAGGTATAAAGAAGAATGAGAAGAACTTGAGAGAAGAGAAAAGAGGGAAGGCGAAGGAGACTGAGGAAGAGATAGAGTGAGACGACGATCGAGATAGATGAAGCGAAAAAGACGGAAAGTTTATTAAAATGTATGCGGATAGACCAAATATAGGGCAGAACAATGTCTGCCGGGTCTGCTAGTATGAATATAAATGGAACTATTTCAAAATCATTTAAAAAAATTTTTCTTTTTAAGATATCCAGCATATCATACCTTCTAATTATCTCTGTGTGATACTGTTTTCAAGATCATAAATTGGTATATAGCAAAAGTTTTATGTTGTATTTTCTTCGTGCGGACTGGCCCACGGGTTTTGGCTAGTTTTACGAATATGTGAAAGATGAACACACATTTAAATCCATAACAAATTAACCTCTCATTAATACTTAAGGCAAGATCTTGATTATGTCAGCCCACTTAAGTTGTATTTAGTGCACTGCTCCCAACTCTGGTTTGTGTAGTAGTGTACGATGGAATATTACCAACTTGAAAACAGATAAAACTAATTAATAAAGCTAATATATACTTTTCATTGAAAATACATTAATTGTACACGTGTCAACTTAATAACACGCTTTGCAAATACATATGGGCAAGTCCCATAGTAACGGACGCGATATACGCACGCATTTCAACCTGCATAAAAGAGAACATGAGCAGCGGACTGAGCGGATATTACAATATTTGAGGCAAAATTTGTGGGTACCTCAAAAATGTAAGTACATATATGTATATGACCATATATGATGAGGTTCGAACGCGACCAGGAATAGAAGTAATTTTTAATGCTTGTAAAAGTACGTAAAACTTAAAGAAGCTAAGCGGAGGTGAAATAAAGACACAATGCCCGTAATTTTTCGAAATTTAATATATCTTTTTAAAACCCTGGATATAAGTTTAAGTACGGTTACGGAGCGGACAATTTTTTATCCATGAATTACACTATATGCCATTGAAAATATATTCTTTGCGAGACATCAAGTTTTAGGTCTAGAAGAGTAAACAAAATCTGCATACCTGGAATTTTGGATATGCTCTCAAAGTAAGGGTTAAGGGCCCAAAAAAAAAGAAAATAAATGTAAGGCGCGATAACCTCCGAAGAGATGTTAGGCCGAGCTTCTCTTCCAATTTGCGTCGTGCTCCTTTCAATTTTTTCTACAAATTGGCGGGACGGGACCTACTTGCTTTATGCCGACTCCGAACGGCATCTGCAAGGCAGATGAGTTTTCACTGAGAGCTTTTCATGGCAGAAATACACTCGGAGTGCTTGCCAAACACTGTCGAGGGGCGACCCAGCTTAGAAAAATTTTCTTCTAATTGAAAAACCTTGTTTCTAACATTTTGATGTTGCTTTGCCCGGGGCGTGAACCCAGGACCTTTGGTGTGGTAGGTGGTAGGCAGAGCACGCTACCATCCCACCACGGCGGACGCAAAACCCCCTTTTCATAAGCGGAGACGTATACTGGTACATTTGTAACTTTCCCTCTGCTTATTTTTCGATACATTTTTAGGGTCATTCGATGGAGTACGTTCTTGTGCTTCTAACGATGTACAAATGTTAGTTTTATAGAAGAAATAGAACAAAAGTACAAAATAAATCAAAACCTCAGGAATGAAATAAAGCCATTGAAATTAGGATAAGATATTCCCATTTAAGCATTTCTAGTCGACAAGTATATATATAATTTTTTTCAAGCAGATAAGATTCACAAGAAAAATGCAAGCTAGTTTGTGTCTTCATATGAAATTGTTGAATACACCAATAAAACCTAAACTGATCTTTAAAATTCATAGCTTGTTGAAAGCAGAACTGATTTTAGATTTTCCTCAGATAATCCTTTGTATATATAAATTAAAAAGAGATACAACAATTTAAATTTTCGTCATATTTTGTAAGATTACTCTAACATCTCCAAGAATCAATTAACAGTTTATAAACTGTGTTTTTTTTCGTTGGCTAAACAGAATTAAAGTTATAGGCCAATATATGGATCAACTAATGGAAGAGAGGTAATGGACTTGACAAATTTTAGAAACAAATAAAAAATGTTACCCGAACTTTCCGGAAAAATTTTAGTAAACAGACCTATTTAACACCTGAAAGCTTTTTATACTCAGTTGAGCAGAGCTCACAGAGTATATTAACTTTGATTGGATAACGGTTGGTTGTACAGGTATAAAGGAATCGAGATAGATATAGACTTCCATATATCAAAATCATCAGTATCGAAAAAAAATTCGATTGAGCCATGTCCGCGTCCGTCCGTCTGTCCGTTAACACGATAACTTGAGTAAATTTTGAGGTATCTTGATGAAATTTGGTATGTAGGTTCCTGGGCACTCATCTCAGATCGCTATTTAAAATGAACGATATCGGACAATAACCACGCCCACTTTTTCGATATCGAAAATTTCGAAAAATCGAAAAAGAGCGATAATTCATTACCAAATACGGACTAAGCGATGAAACTTGGTACATGAGCTGAACTTATGACGCAGAATAGAAAACTAGTAAAATTTTGGAGAATGGGCGTGGCACCGCCCACTTTTAAAAGAAGGTAATTTAGAAGTTTTGCAAGCTGTAATTTAGCAGTCGTTGAAGATATCATGATGAAATTTGGCAGGAACGTTACTCTTATTACTATATGTCTGCTTAATAAAAATTAGCAAAATCGGAGAACGACCACGCCCACTTTTTAAAAAAAATTTTTTTTAATTCAAATTTTAAAAGAAAAGTTAATATCTTTACAGTATATAAGTAAATTATGTCAACATTCAACCCCAGTAATGATATGTTGCAACAAAATACAAAAATAAAAGAAAATTTTTAAAATGGGCGTGGCTCCGCCCTTTTTCATTTAATTTGTCTAGGATAGTTTTAATGCCATAAGTCGAACAAAAATTTACCAATCCTTGTGAAATTTGGTAGAGGGCTTAGATTCTAGGACGATAACTGTTTTCTGTGAAAAAGGGCGAAATCGGTTGAAGCCACGCCCAGTTTTTATACACAGTCGACCGTCTGTCCTTCCGCTCGGCCGTTAACACGATAACTTGAGCAAAAATCGATATATCTTTACTAAACTCAGTTCACGTACTTATCTGAACTCACTTTGTATTGGTGTAAAAAATGGCCGAAATCCGGCTATGACCACGCCCACTTTTTCGATATCGAAAATTACGAAAAATGAAAAAAATGCCATAATTATATACCAAATACGAAAAAAAGGGATGAAACATGGTAATTGTATTGGTCTATTGACGCAAAATATAACTTTAGAAAAAAACTTGGTAAAATGGGTGTGACACCTACCATATTAAGTAGAAGAAAATGAAAAAGTTTTGCAGGGCGAAATCAAAAGCCCTTGGAATCTTGGAAGGAATACTGTTCGTGGTATTACATATATAAATAAATTAGCGGTACCCGACAGATGGTGTTCTGGATCACCCTGGTCCACATTTTGGTCGATATCTCGAAAACGCCTTCACATATACTCCCTTTTAAAACCCTCATTAATACCTTTAATTTGATACCCATATCGTACAAACACATTCTAGAGTCACCCCTGGTCCACCTTTATGGCGATATCTCGAAAAGGCGTCCACATATAGAACTAAGGCCCACTCCTTTTTAAAATACTCATTAACACCTTTCATTTGATACCCATATCGTACAAAAAAATTCTAGAGTCACCCCTGGCCCACCTTTATGGCGATATCTCGAAAAGGCATCCACCTATAGAACTAAGGCCCACTCCCTTTTAAAATACTCATTAACACCTTTCATTTGATACCCATATCGTACAAACAAATTCTAGAGTCACCCCTGGTCCACCTTTATGGCGATATCTCGAAAAGGCGTCCACCTATAGAACTAAGCCCACGCCCTTTTAAAATACTCATTAACCCTTTCATTTGATACCCATATGTACAAAAGCATTCTAGAGTCAACCCTGGTCCACCTTTATAACGATATCTCGAAAGGCGTCCACCTATAGAACTAAGGCCCACTCCCTTTTAAAATACTCATTAACACCGTTCATTTTGATACCCATATAGTACAAACAAATTCTAGAGTCACCCTGGTCCACTTTATGGCGATATCTCGAAAAGGCGTCCACCTATAGAACTAAGGCCAACGCCCTTTTAAAATACTCATTAACACCTTTCATTTGATACCCATATCGTACAAACAAATTCTAGAGTCACCCCTGGTCCATCTTTATGGCGATATCTCGAAAAGGCGTCCACCTATAGAACTTAGGCCCACGGCCTTTTAAAATACTCATTAACACCTTTCATTTGATACCCATATCGTACAAACAAATTCTAGAGTCACCCCTGGTCCACCTTTATGGCGATATCTCGAAAAGGCGTCCACCTATAGAACTTAGGCCCACTCCCTTTTAAATACTCATTAACACCTTTCATTTGATACCCATATCGTACAAACAAATTCTAGAGTCACCCCTGGTCCACCTTTATGGCGATATCTCGAAAAGGCGTCCACATATAGAACTAAGGCCCACGCCCTTTTAAAATACTCATTAACACCTTTCATTTGATACCCATATCGTACAAACAAATTCTAGAGTCACCCCTGGTCCATCTTTATGGCGATATCTCGAAAAGGCGTCCACCTATAGAACTAAGGCCCACGCCCTTTTAAAATACTCATTAACACCTTTCATTTGATACCCCATATCGTACAAAACATTCTAGAGTCAACCCTGGTCCACCTTTATGGCGATATCTCGAAAACGGCGTCCACCTATAGAACTAAGGCCCACTCCCTTTTAAAATACTCATTAACACCTTTCATTTGATACCCATATCGTACAAACAAATTCTAGAGTCACCCCTGGTCCACCTTTATGGCGATATCTCGAAAAGGCGTCCACATATAGAACTAAGGCCCACGCCCTCTTTAAAATACTCATTAACACCTTTCATTTGATACCCATATCGTACAAACAAATTCTAGAGTCACCCCTGGTCCACCTTTATGGCGATATCTCGAAAAGGCCTCCATCTATAGAACTTAGGCCCACGCCCTTTTAAAATACTCATTAACACCTTTCATTTGATACCCATATCGTACAAACAAATTCTAGAGTCACCCCTGGTCCACCTTTATGGCGATATCTCGAAAAGGCGTCCACCTATAGAACTTAGGCCCACTCCCTTTTAAAATTATCATTAACACATTTCATTTGATACCCATATCGTACAAACAAATTCTAGAGTCAGGCCTGGTCCACCTTTATGGCGATATCCCTAAATGGCGTCCATCTATAGAACTATGGCCCCCTTCCATTTGATACACATGTCATACAAACACATTCCAGGGTTTACCCTAGGTTCTTTTTACAACATGGTGATTTTCCCTTACTTTGTCTCCACAGCTCTCAACTGAGTATGTAATGTTCGGTTACACCCGAACTTAGCCTTCCTTACTTGTTTAATTTCAAGTCGACGTTTGCTTACTAGGAAAATAATAAGGACAGGGGCAGGATCAATAATGCTAAATAAAAGTGTAGACAAAATTTTATAAAATAAAAAATATAGATATTGTAACGAATTTTACTTGCAAATCCTCTTATTTGCAATCCTCTGCTAAGTTCGAATCACTAAACTGTTGAATAAATAACTCCAATATTGAATAATGGAAAAATGGCCTTTATTAAAGTACTTCACAATAACACTTATACTTTGCTACTCGCTGGCTTAATAACCAAACTGATTGATAACTCAAATGAAACTCTACTATTGGCCGCCAGATCGCGTGCTTAATCAAACTGATTGATAGCTCAACTCAAACTGAATTACAGCGCCTCTTCATCTGTTGCCTTTTATACCCTTTGGTTTCCTCGTTCGCATTTTTCCAGAATGTACTAGCATTGTCCATGAGCTCTCAAACTTCTCAGCTATAACTAAAATTGCACAATTTTATACATCTTTTAGGCGCTTCCAGAATCTACTAGTCCAGTAGCTCTCAAACTTCTCAGATATATGCATGTGTTTGCGCATTGACTCTCCGCTGCTCGTATTCGTACATGGTACATATGTGTAGACGCAATTATTTATTCGTTTATGTAGATACATAAAGATTGAATTATTGATGTGAATGTTTGTAGTTTACAGTCTCTCGCGCGCACATAGGCGTATAAGTAAATGCATCTGTGTGTGACATCTCTCTGGGCTGCCTTATATATGTGTATACTTGATTTGATTATTAACGTAAATACTGCTTGGCATGGCCTTAGCATCGCCTTAGTGATGGGATAACTTAGTGATGCTAATATCCGTGACACTGCCCTCCACCTAAGTCTGATCGTCCCGATCAGACAAATCTCCCGATCTAACTGCCGCTAGCATCTCCAAATGTACCACTCTTCTAACCCGTGGTTTCCCAGTGGTTTGTATGCGGTAGATGGTATCACTGATCTTCTTCACAACTTTGTACGGGCCTTCCCAACTGCACCGAAATTTAGCTGGAACACCTTTCCGCCGGTGAGGGCTGTTTAACAGTACCAAATCTCCCGCCAAGAAACCTTCCGAATTAAAGTTCTTGTCATGCCAGTGTTTCATCTTACTACTCATTACCCTGGGCCGTTCCTTCACACTCTGTTGTTTGGTCAATGAACCACTTCGTAGAGCTTGCGCTGGACGAATTTTCTTTGCATAATCGGTATCGTTCCCACATTTTACAACAGTAGTGCGCTCCGGCTTGAAACTACCCTCGCATTCTTTCTCGGAAATTCGTTGCTTCGTTTTCCTGCGTCTTTTAGGTTTTGTCAATGCCAGTGTTTCTCTCGCAGGTACTTTTGATTTTGATTTATTTGGCCCATTCGATCTATCAACCTTTACCTTTGAATTTCGTGGCCTTCGTCGAGTATTCTCCACCAGTACCCGATTACTGCTGAACCCTTTTTCCAAACTAAAGTTAAGTGGCACATCTTGGTTCTCATAACGCATCACCCTTCTCTGCATATCGATCTTGATGTCATGGTCAACCAAGAAATCCACTCCCAATATAACTTCATCAACAATCTCCGCCACAACAAATTTGTGTAGAACCATGACCTTCCCAATCAATACTTCACATATCACTTCTCCCTGAACTTGGTTATACTCGCCAGTGACCGTACGCAACTTTGCTCCAGGTAACGGTTTTACTCTCCTGTTGACCAAGTCAGATCGGATCAAGGAATGAGATGCGCCCGTATCTACAGTCAGTACTCGTTCTTTGCCATCCACATTCCCTCTGACGGTAAGACTGCTCGATTTTCTACCAATTTGCGACACAGATATCACAGGGCATTCAATAGCTGGATCTAGCTCTCTATCTCTTACTCGCTCTTGCTCATCTCCTCCAGCTTTGCGTTTATGGCCACCCACATTGTTGGAACTATTAGGACCAAGATCGCAATGACGTGCAATGTGACCTGGGTTGCCGCACTTGAAACATTTAATAACTCCGGCATTCTTCTGTTGAGATCCCTTCAGTGCTTCCAAAATTGTTTCTACCCACTCTGGCCTTTCTACTTCCACACGGCGTGCTTTGTACGCTGGCTTACTCAAAAGTGAGGCTGTTTCCTGAGTCAGTGCATGCGATACCGTTTCAGCAAACGTTAGTTTTGGATTCGCATATGTAGCCCGCTTCGTTTCCACATCTCGTATGCCATTTATGAAGCTCTGGATTTTTACCCTTTCAGTGTATTCCACGGGTGCGTCCGCATTTGCAAGATGAGCCAATCTTTCAATATCTCGAAGCAAACTCCTGCAATGTCTCATTTGCTTTTTGGTAGCGGTTTTGCAACTCAATTTGGAATATCTGTTTCCTATGCTCGCTTCCGTATCGCCGTTCTACAGCAGCCATCAATGCGTCATAACTGTTCCGTTCGTACTCTGGAATAGTCTGTAAGATTTCGGCAGCTGGTCCTTTCAATGCTACGAAGAGTGCGGCAACTTTATCTTCCACATTCCAGTTGTTCACTGCTGCGGTCTTCTCAAACTGTAGCTTAAAGACCTGGAAAGGAACAGAACCGTCAAAGGATGGTGTTTTTACCTTTGGATTACTCGCTGAAACTGCTGGACGATTTAATTGTAACTGCTCCATACGACCCTTCAAATCATCGACTTCTGCCTGAAATTGAGCGATTTTTGCATCCTGCGCTTCCAGCTTTGATGTTACCCTTGCTTCCTGTGCTTCTAACTGTGAAGACATTTGTGCCACCTGCAATGATAAGCGCTCCTCTTGTTCTTCCATCTTTGATGTTATGCGTGTCTCCTGCGATTCCAGTTGGGATGCCATATATGTCTTCTGTTCTTCCAATTGCGTTTCCATCTTGGATGTAATCTGTGTCGACATTTCTGACATTCGCGTTTCTTGTGCTTCAATCTTCGATGTTATTCGTGTCTCTTGGGATTCCATCTGTGATGACATATACGTTTTCTGTTCTTCTAGTTGAGATGCCAGTTGAGATGTTATATCTGTCTTTTGCGATTCCAGTTGAGAAGCCACTGTCGATGTTTGAGCAGATATTGCAGCCAAAATCATGTTCAAGTCTGTGCTGGTAACCGTCTGCGATGTTTCGTTTTTCTCTTCAATTTTTGTTGTCTCCTCGCCATCAAGGTGAAAGACATACTCTTCCACATCAATTCCTTCTGCTTCCATTGCCTCTCGTAGCCGTGCCTGAAGTTCGAGTTTAACGCCGCTTGTATTCAATCCACGGCTCTCCAACTCCTTCTTCAGTTGCTGGATCTTCAATTCACTGAACTTTGCCATGTCCTTGTTGTCTTCTGGAATTTATTCAACAATTCCTCTTCTGACACCAATTGTAACGAATTTTCTTGCAAATCCTCTTATTTGCAATCCTCTGCTAAGTTCGAATCACTAAACTGTTGAATAAATAACTCCAATATTGAATAATGGAAAAATGGCCTTTATTAAAGTACTTCACAATAACACTTATACTTTGCTACTCGCTGGCTTAATAACCAAACTGATTGATAACTCAAATGAAACTCTACTATTGGCCGCCAGATCGCGTGCTTAATCAAACTGATTGATAGCTCAACTCAAACTGAATTACAGCGCCTCTACATCTGTTGCCTTTTATACCCTTTGGTTTCCTCGTTCGCATTTTTCCAGAATGTACTAGCATTGTCCATGAGCTCTCAAACTTCTCAGCTATAACTAAAATTGCACAATTTTATACATCTTTTAGGCGCTTCCAGAATCTACTAGTCCAGTAGCTCTCAAACTTCTCAGATATATGCATGTGTTTGCGCATTGACTCTCCGCTGCTCGTATTCGTACATGGTACATATGTGTAGACGCAATTATTTATTCGTTTATGTAGATACATAAAGATTGAATTATTGATGTGAATGTTTGTAGTTTACAGTCTCTCGCGCGCACATAGGCGTATAAGTAAATGCATCTGTGTGTGACATCTCTCTGGGCTGCCTTATATATGTGTATACTTGATTTGATTATTAACGTAAATACTGCTTGGCATGGCCTTAGCATCGCCTTAGTGATGGGATAACTTAGTGATGCTAATATCCGTGACAATATGTAACAATATACAGAAAGGACGTTATATTATGTTAGTAAAACATCCAAATTTGCAAAACCGATGAAGCCTTTCTTTGATATTATATTTCTCTGTCCATGATGTGGGGAAAGAAAAAACTATTTGATTTCCACATCATACACATATTTGACCTTTAATCCCAAGTGATAGAAATAAAGTCAGACCACTTTTGATTTTCGGTTTGTGATGGACCTTATTTTGGATTCGCCCACATATAAATAAACAAACAATTCCAAAGAAATGTTTTTTTGAAAAAGTATAGCAAAATGCGTCATTCCATTTCGCTAGAATATCAACAAATACGCTTGATTTGTTATTTTGATAGAGCAAAATATGTTTGTTCAACTAATTAAAACAAACAAAAAACAAGTAAAGGTGTCTAAGTTTGGGTGTAACCGAATATTATATGCTCAACGTGGCCCTAGAAATGTTTTGTAATGCTTGATCGGAATAGGGGCGTGGCACCCCCCATTAAAAAAGTGTCTCCTAATTTCTTCTTACAATAAAACTTGATAAGAGAAATAACATTGTTACAAAACTATTTTTCGCTAATATGTAGCTTATTATTCTAGTCTACGACCCATTTAAACATCTTTTATATAAAAGTTTACATATTGTGTCGAATATTAGCAACACTAAGGGATACTATCATCTCTAAGCCAATACTAAGCAGTGACTTGTATGCACATTAACAAATGAATCATTATGTCTATACATATGTCCATACAAGCAGCGGAGAGCAACGCACAAACACATGCATGTATCTGAGATACTCCCAAAAGTAGGCAATCATCCGTGGAAGTATCACTCACATACACACCCGTTGGGCTATGCGAGAAGCTATAAAAATGTGGAAGGAGAAATGAAAAGACCGCGTTTTTGTCCTGTTATCAATAGTCCAAAGGCGAAAAAGTATTCGAATTATGGAAGCGAGGCAAAAACGCGTCTATTAATACTTCCCCCAACGGTTTTGGTCGTGTCTAATAATCGTCCCGGTAATAAGTATCACACTTTGTTAATTAAAATTGTCCAAAAACATATGGATTTTAACAGAGATGTAGTAGTGCTCGTTGAAAGTAAATAACGATATTTCTTTGTAATTTTACAATGAAATTTGGACCTAGAAGTACAACAGTGCCAAATAGCATCCACAAAAAAACGAACACAGAACAGCATTTATCAGTGAGCGTGGCTGTGTATGTGCCATGGTTCAACTATGTACAGGTTGGCTCATCTCATCACTGATTTTGTTTATGTCAATGCATGGTCGAAGGGATTGTCAAAGAAATAGAGAATACAAATGTAAACAAAGGTTACAAAAACAACCAAAAGGCTATTGTTTTTAAGTCTGATTTGAAAATTAAATAAATTCATTTTCAAATTTAATATATTTACAAATAAAGAATTTTAATATAAAAAAGAAAGATGTCCAAGTGTGTGATATGTGGAAAATGATACCATGCAGAAAGTGGCCCGTTTTTTCCAAGCTCCTAAAGACCTTAAACTCCGCGAAGTATGGAACCGGGTTTGCAAGCGATATTTCAAAAACACGAGAACTAATATGCGCTGAACACTTCACGTCCACTGACTACATTTTTGGGAGGAAAGAGGGCGACTTTAATGCCCAATGCGGTACTTATGGTTCCATGTACCTCCGGAAACATATCGCTTGATGAAGAATATTTGGATAAACCTGAATTGGCAGGGTAAGATTTATATATACGAACGATGCGTTGCGGACTCATAGTGCATCTTGGGTAAGTCCGTGGCCTAGATGGCTGTTTGCTCATTCAGTACCAGTTAGACGAAATGGACGTGGATGTAAATTGAGGCGATGGTTACGCATTGAAATTGAAAAATGTGGTTGGTTGTAAGGTGAAGAGACATTACATTTAGGACCTACATTGTGTTATGTCGTGAGGCCGATTCGAGATAATACATAGGAATTCTGCTTTGCTCGACAACTGATTTTCGGGTGTATTTGAGAGGCGGGGCCTCTTCAATCAGGATGCCTTCGGTTGACAGATTTCTTAGTAGTTGACAGAACTGTTTGTGCAGCATTTATTTTTCTACTTGATGGGAGTACTCCCGGAATATTGTGTGAGATGGTGTGTGCGACATGAGAGGACATCCCGGGGCATTTCGGCCCAGTGTTCTTGACGTACTGAAGTTTCCTCTCGTGTGTTTCTTTTAAGCTCGTTACCATATCGTATAGGAGTTGAAATGCTGCTCGGTTGTTGCGTTTCTAGAGACATCGTCGTATAGAATCTAGGACCTGGGCCTGTTATATATGATCCCTTTAGAATCTACCCAGTTGCAGCGCATGCCTAGCAAATAAAATTCATTTCTAGCACTACGAGAACTCTCGCAACAGAAGTTTTCGAACTAAAAGAGCCTAACATTCGCGAGTGAATGAACGTATTGGATGGACTATGATTTCGCGTCATTTTGAGATTTTTATTAAAGAATGGTATTAGCCTTATGCATACATGTATGTGATATAGTCCCTTCCGATCACACATACTGTAAACCAGCGGAATTATGTGATTCTGTGTAGGTATTTTAGACAGTCAGCAGTGGATTCGATATACGGACGTACAAACACAGATCTGACGTGAGTGTGCTTTAATTTTTTTTGTTTGAGACTGTTTTGTCTCTGTTATGTATGGTAACGAATTTACCTTGCAAATCTCTTATTTGCAACCTGACTGCTAGTTCGTATCGCTAAACGGTTGAATAATAGGTCCATATGTACTAATGCAAATGGCCTTTATTCAGTACTTCACAATCACATCTTGTACTTTGCAACGAATAGCTTACTTAATCAACTGATATCTTAAAGGAAACTGACTTTCAAAATAATAGCGCTATTGCTCGCTAGATATCGTCTTACTCGTACTGCTTGACAATTCAAATCAACTGAATTACTTCTTACTCGCCTGCATCGCTTTTATAGTTTACGCTGCATACTTTCTAGGCTCTTCGATTCCAGAAGTTACTAGTTGTTTCGGCTACAAATCGCCAGCCACAACTACGTGCACAAATTATTGCTCTCTCTTGTGACAACTCAGATAAGTATATGCATGTGTTTGTAGTTTACAGTCTCCCGCACACACATAAGCGTATAAGTAAATTCATCGGTGTGTGACATCTCATCTCTCGCTGCCTTGTATGTAAATGTTGCTCGTCGGAATGTGTACATATGTGTAGACGCAATTATTGATTCGTTTATGTAGATACATAATGATTGAATTATTGATGTGCTTCACGTCACTGCTTAGATCGGCTTAGAGCTGGCAGCACTCCTTAGTTTTGCTAATATTTCGTACAGTATATAATTTTATTTCCAATATACTCGTAGCACCCTGAAATATTGGAAGCTCTAAGCATGAAAGAAATCGCTGACCTCAAAAAGGAGATTAAGAAGCTCAGGAAGTGAAACTTAGTTTTGAAAAGTATTGCAGGAGGCAAATGCCTTCATGGATTCGGCAAGAAATTTTCACAGAAGGTCGATAAGGAAAATGATTGTTTCTGGTATGATGTAAGTTGTTTATAGCGATAATTGAAAATTTAATTATAATCCGCATTATTTGATATATTCAGGAGGATGGTGCAATGGTCATGAAAGATATATCCAGTGCCATTTGCCTTCATGCGTCGGGTCCCAGGGCCTATAACCATTTATATGCGAATGGTTTCCCGCTTCCTTCTGTGGCCACCTTGAAGCGCTGGTATGGCAAAACTGAAGTAAGTGAAGGAATACTTACGGCCTCACTTATTCTTATGGAGTCCTAATGTCTGAATGTCTTAGTCATAAAGACAAAATGTGCGTACTTTCGTTTGACGAAATGAAAGTTTTTGGAGTCTATGACTACGAGCAGGTTGAAGACTATGTGCGGAGCCATCAAGCTTCGTACAGTTCGCGGGCTACTTAAGTCATGGAAACAGCCTATATTCCTTTGACTTCGACTTTTCTATGACCAAAAGTATTTTAAACTCCATAATTTGGCGCTATACAATATTGGCTTCCGTTAGTTGCCATAGTGAGTGACATGGGATCAAAAAATCGTGGGCTTTGGAAAGAGTTGAATGTTACTGTTTGGTGAGTTATCACCTTTTGTAATATCAAATACATATTAAAGCCGGCAATAAAAACTATATTTAATAGTGCATGAGGGACAAATTTATAAGCATATCATAAAAACAAAATACAAAAAAACTCATTAAAAATGGCAATCTTCATACAATTGCATATAAGGTTTCAATGACCGTCCATTTAACTAAACTATTTTTTGAACTTCGATTTAACGGATTGTTTATAAGTTTTTTTTATTCACTATTACGTTTTGTATTGCTGCCGTTCATATATATGCATGCTTGTACCATTTAGACAAACCATGGTTCGCCAACCCAGCAAACGAAGCAGAAAAGATTTTTACCTTCGCCGATGCTCCGCACCTTTTAAGCTATCAGAAATCATTACTTGGATACGGTTTGATGTGCTGAACTGTTGACTACGAGGACCATTTGTGATATCTTAAATGCACATCGACGTCGGATTTATCGATTACTTATAAGTTGTCTGAAGACCACCTTTCTGTTAAAGGAATCGGTATGTTAATATTACTAAGGTTTTTCCTTTGTTCACAAGGGAAATCCAATTTACAGGACGACAAAAAGTTAAAACAGCAGCGCAGTTGTTCTCCAACACAACGGCAAATGCCATTAGACATTGTCACTCGTGTGCAAGTGACTTCCTTTGGTCAAGCAATGAGTTCGACGAGAGCTTTGATGAATAGATGCAGCCGGAAGTTCTCGAAGCCCTCAATCCACCACAAGAAGACCATTCAGACCCATGCATCACTCTTAGAATGATGCATTGGAGTATATCGGTGGCTACATTATAAGAAGCTTGGCCTTGAAGATGAGAAAAGCACGTCAATTTCAGTGGATGGACCAGCTCGTTGTCAAGGGCAGTTTAATTATACCATCTGCCCAATTTTTGGATGGCATCAAAGTCTTGAGGACATATTTTTTCAAATAACGGTATGGATATACTCCATTGCAAAAACATAAAGGAGCGTTTAATTCAAAGAAGTGCCGGCGTTGATCTTCCGGAACACGTCAAACGATTTTTTTTTAAGTGTCGGATTCATTTCCGTATTCGGAACCTAAATAAACGACTGAAGATTTGTAAGGCCAAACAGAGACTAATGGGTTTCAGAAAGTACATCAAACTGAAACTCTAAGTGTTGTAAGTATGTACAAACTATATACTATATATAAAAATATATAAATACATATCTATCTTTGGTCACAACAAGCTACGAAAGCGGCATCTCAATAACTTCATTTTGGGCAAGATTAAGCGTGGAATTGGTATTGAATTACGTGGAAAAGATCGCGGTCAGTTACAATTGAAATGAATTTCTTTATGGATGAAAACAACAGTTTAATTTATATATGATCTTCAATTGATTTCTAATCCCGTAACATCCCGTGTGCACAGTTGAAATCATTTATTGGTAGCGAGTCGAACAAATTTCTGATAGATTAAGCCGAGTCTAAATGCTTGAAAATTTCCTTAATTCATTAATATCAAATACTTTCATCATCTTCTTGTAAACTTAACATCTTCTTCAGCAAGCTTACGTATTAAAACATTCATTTACATTTACTTTTGTTTGTTCGAATGTATTTATTTTCTCTGTTTGCAAGAATATGAAAAAAATTGGAAAATGTGAATATATCTAAGCTTTATTATGTTAATAAATAAACCAACATGTATATATATATATGTGTGTACATTAGTAAAAGAAAGTGCTGGGCTGGATTCAGTAACTGAGAGCTTTTAAATACAATTTACATTAAAAGTGCATACAATTTACCCAAAATTTACATTTCAAAACTCCCACTTACAATATCTAGCCCCAGACTGAAACTTTATTTGCCTTTCCCATAAAGGGTAATTCTATACGACAGCATGATACTCTAATACACATCCAAAATATCGGGAGGGGTATCGAAGGACGCGCTTTGGAGCCAGATTCGCGAATCCAAACACGTAAATAAAAATTGTACGTCTGTCATCCTCGTGCGCGATTTTTTCTCGCAACACTTAAGAGTATTCACGAAGCTTGCTTTTCAATATGGCATTCATGAGCATGCTCCCCTCAAAACTATAGTCTGTGGAAAGCATATCTTTATTAGCCTAAACCAAGTGTGGTTCTTAAATTGACTTAAGGCTCCATTACTTATACTTAGCATAGACTTGACTTGACTTGGCGTAAACTTAGCAACTTAGCCACGATTATACTCCACTTAGCGCATACAACCTGGCAACATTATCAATAAATGTCAATTTGTATGACAAAATGTCAAAATGAAATGGAAACGAACAAATGGCATCTCAAAATATAAACGTCACTTAGAACTTACATAGAAAATCAAAATTCAACAGACTTCTAAGTCAAGTTAAGTGTTGCTAAGTTTTGAGTAATCAGTAACATGCAATGTTCATTTAACAGAACTGTAAGTGACAGTTCTCAAGCCAAGTCAAGTCTATGCTAAGTATCAGTAATGGGGCCTTTACACATTCCATTGGCCGCCATAAGATAAATAAAATAAAAATGAAACTAAACGTCCATCTACCGCCTTACCACATCTTTGGTGGTAATTTTGTATCCCAAACCGATTGTGGGTGCACTCAGGGTTTTTTATTTTAATGGCGTGATGATGGTTTTTCATTAACAAATAAGTTGCACATCAATTTTAATGTTTCTAATATTAAATAAACTTTAGTATAAATTCATGTTTGTTGACTACAATATTGCAAACTATTGACATTTCTATTACATTCGCACCAACCCCAATACACAGATTTTGACAATATGAACAGACATGTTTTGTTGCTTTACAGATGAGCCAACCTGTACATAATTGAACCATGGTATGTGCGTGCTGCTACATATCCTACTTGTAGACCTGTACTATGGACAGATGGACGGGCATGGCTAAATCAATTTCTTTTTTCATCCTCAGCATTTCGATATATGGAAGTCTATATTTATCTCGATTCATTTATGCCCGTTGTGTTACCAAAGTTAATACACTCTGTGTGAAAAGCACGCTGAGTATAACAAGATTGACCTTGAGTAGACTTAACTTAATTGAGATGTATTTTTGTTATGTCAAATTCCTGGAATCTTATTTTTTATTTACACGACTCAATTAGGTATAAATAGCGCCCACAAAATTAGTCGCGGTGTACTTTATACTCAAAAAGTGGTTAGAAAATAGTTTTCAATAAAAATGAATCTAACAAAACAATTTCGCGCTGATTTTTGTCCTGCTTAACTACGTTTTAAGCTATACGAATGCGGAATATCGTATTATAGATGGCTGGAATGCAGAGTTATCATTAAATGCACACGTAGTGGCTATATATCATAAAGGGGAGTATACATGCGTTGGTTCCATAGTCAGTACTAAATCGGTTGTTACAGTTGCCCATTGCGTAAAAAGTAAACTTAAGGCTGATCTTTTCGTTCGAGCTGGTGTATCAAAATTGGATATTACAAATACATTTACGCAACAACGCGATGTGGAGGATGTATTTGCTCATCCTGATTATAATTCAGTAACAAAATTTATGGACATTGCTGTGGTTAAAGTGGCTGATTGCTTTCAGGGAGACTGTGGTAGTAAAAATAATACAACTTTGCAATGAGCCGTTAGAACCGCGAAAAAGGATGAAAGTTGTGGATGGGGTGCGGGTTTTGAAGATGACCACGAACCTGCTTTATTGCTCCAAGTAAGTTTGTGAAAATAAGACAATGTAGGGATCCTACCAGTCCAATAAAAAAAGATTTTGAATCAACAACCTTGTCTGCTGGAAATTTTGGAGCTGATTTGGCGTTTGGAGATACTGGAGCACCAGGCGTTATTAATGAACGACTTTGTGCGGTGGCACACCGTGTCGTGAGCAATTGTCCGGATATATATATGGATGTAACAAGTCCAAGTGTTGGAAACTTTATAAGATCCAAGATGTAACTGAAGGGTGTTATTATAAATGACTGTTGATTGGAATATCATCCTAACACGACTGAGCGCCGAATTTCGAAACATTTTGAGATAAGGCGTTGTCGAAACAGCAGTTGAGATATGGTGACATTCCGCTCAGCAGTCGAAATGTTAATATTTTTCCTTATATCATGTACCAATAAATAGTTATAATTATGAGTAAATAAATATTGTAACGAATTTAGTGCAATTCCTCTTATTTGCAACCTTCTGCTAACGTTCGAATCACTAGACTGTTGAATAAATAACTCCAATTTTCAATAATGCACAATGGCCTTTATTAAAGTACTTCACAATAATACTTCTATTGCTCGCCAGATAGCGTCTTAAATCAAACTGATTGTCGTGCCTCTACTGTTGCTGCCTTTTATACTGTCTAGTTTCCTCTTTGCATACTTCTAGGTTTTTCTATTCTAGAATTTACTAGTTAGTTATAGCTACAAAATCAGCCACCCACATCTACGTTTATAGCTTTCTCATATGCGCGTGTATACGTGAGTAATATAAATGTAAGGCGCGATAACCTCCGAAGAGATCTAAGGCCGAGCTTCTCTTCCAATTTGCGTCGTGCTCCTCTTGATTTTCCCTACAAATTGGCCGGACGGGACCTACATGTTTTATGCCGACTCCGAACGGCATCTGCAAGCAGATGAGTTTTCACTGAGAGCTTTTCATGGCAGAAATACACCCGGAGTGCTGCCAAACACTGCCGAGGGGCGACCCCGCTTAGAAAAATTTTCTTCTAATTGAAAAATCTTATTTCTAAAATTTTGATGTTGCTTTGCCCGGGAGTTGAACCCAGGGCATACGGTGTGATAGGCGGAGCACGCTACCCATCACACCACGGTGGCCGCCTACGTGAGTAATACTTGAACAATTATTGCCTTGTTTTGTGAGCATCTCAGATAAGATATATGAATGTGTTTGTGCGTCTCTTCTCCGCTGCTCGTATGGACATATGTGTAGACATAATGATTGATTTAATGATGTGCATACAAGTCACTGCTTAGCATCGGATCAGAGATGATAGTATCCCTTAGTGTTGCTAATATTCATCAAACTATTTTTTATTGTATGCCTAGAAAAGTGTGAAGTATGTAAATGCTGTGAGGCCAAACTGTATTAATAGATCATGAGATGTAAAACGAAATTGTGCGGAATGACTACTTTTAGGCCCTGGCAAACCCTGTGTAAAACAGCTGATCAAACGAATTCTATGGAAGTCAATCTAATCGGTTATTGAAGCAATTGAATAACGCCTTAGTTATAACGACACCATAGCCAACCAATTAGTTTTTGGTTTTCCGCCATATTCATAATCTATAAATTTTTGCGTTGGCGAATTTATTCACATTTTGGGGATTGTGTTTTCGTATTTTCTATTTTATGAAGTTATGACATTTTTAGGTTAAGACACCAATAAGCGATGCCAATATACCTTTATCTATGATTAAGTGAAAATATGGTTACGAATTGGGCTTTATAAATATGGCAAGGCCTTTAAAGAGGCGTTATTTTACTAAAATAGGATTTTACTTTGGCAATAGGTGTCGTTGGATATCGCACTGATTAAGTTTTTTTAGGAAATCCTCGGAAAGTGGTGCCATTATTTAAAAAAAATACTTGGCGCGTTTACCTCTAAATAAATTTAAGCCTAAACTTCGCTTCCAATTTGCCTTGTAGTTATTTCTAGTTTCTCCTACAAATTTTGAGGGACGGAACCTACATGTATAATGCAGACAGAAATACACTCGTGGTATTTCCAAAACCACTGCTTAGGGGCAATCCCGCTTAAAAGAACTTGTTTTCCAATTGAAACAATTTTTTTCTAAGTTGTGTGCTTTTCGAGGGACCCAAAAGCTGCAGTGTGTTTGGCGGAGCACGCTACTACCATCCCAGCATACAGAGTATCTAACATAAGTGCTCCATTGTAGCTCTAATCAAAAACTATATTAGAGGACTAAGTTAAATTCGATGAAGAATCATTTGGGAAACATTTGAAATGAGATGCTGTCAGAGTTATCAATTATTTGTGGGACATGATCACTCTTCCTTAGGTCAGATATGAGAGTATTGACTAATGCAAAGCAGTAAAAGAATATTCCAGGGTGATACAGTCATACAAATCATTATAGCAGGCATGCTAACCAACGAACCGATATCATTTCGTTACGATAATTAACGTTAATAAACGAAACAAAGTCTTTTCGTTTCGTTTATTAACGTTAAGAACGTCAAATTAACGAAATGATTTTGTTTCGTTTTCTGCCATATCAAAACGAAATCAAATCGTTTATGTTGATTATTAATTTCAAACTATGCTGGCAAAGCTGATTGATGGCGGAGTCATTAAAGGTGAAAGCATTAGCCAAGCTGATTGCAACTTTTCTCATGAATTTTGACAGTACGAACATTTTCTCAGAGTATTTTTGACATTACCACCAACGAATAACACAAACAAATTACATGGAGTTCGTGTGTGTATGTTCGCTCGCCGTTAGCACCTTACGGCTTCACCATGGCTATGTCATTGCCAGCACAATTCAAACATAAAGTATCACGTTTTTGTTAACGTTTTTAACGTTAACGAAAGCTTTTCGTTTCGGTTAAAAACGAGATACAATTTATCTTGATAATGTCTCTATCGATAATATTTCTAAGTGTTTCAACGGAAACGGTGGAAATTTTTTGATAAACGATTAGCTTAACGTTAAGGTGCATCCCTGCATTATAATGTGAGTAAACCAATTACGCAAGGGATATTTTTAGCAAAATTTTGTCGGCAAGTTGATAGGTGGAAGGCACATAGTGTCTGAATGTTCTTCTAGGGATAGCGAAGTTTTGGTGACTGACAAGGTAAGAGGAGTCTAATCCAACCGATGATGAGCTTGTGAAGAAACATTACCCCAAGTAATATTCTTCGGTTTTCCAAAGTTGGCAACTATTAAGAAGCAGCCTATTTTTGTATGGTGGTAGATGACGTTTATGATCCCAGTCAAGGCCACGGAGTGCGAAAATTAAAATTGTTTCTGAACCGACTCATTTCGCTGTATATAATTTTGATACCGCGGGCACGAGCCACACGAGCAGTACTAAAGTATTGGACGTATTAAAGATGTAAAAAGGAGCTTAGTGTGATGCGGATCATCAAACTCTTTGGCCCACCGTTTCAGAAATCTCAGTACCCCCGTTGCTCTGTTCACAATTGATGAAATATGCATATCGAAACACAGTTTCGGATCAAGAATTCCTCATACCAAAGTAATTTCGTTTTTTGAGGCTCAAGTACAAACAATTTTTTGTTTGTAATTGAAACATACTTTGCTCAAATGTAATTTCTCCCCCAGTAATTTCGAAAGGAATTGCAATTGTAATTGAAAATGTTCCAATTCATTACAAGGAATGGAAAAAGTACTTTCGAATTTTCCATTCCATTCCTCAAAGGAATTGCGAAAGTAATTGAAAAACTACAAGTTAGTCTGTGTATAGGACTTACTCTGGTTGATGTGGGTGACTTTTCGTCTTCGTCTTTTCGTTTTCATTATTTCACCAGATTTTCTTGTGAGTGGGTAACTGAAAACATATAGAAACACCAATGAATATAAAATCATTATCCTCTTAAAGTTCACAGCTAAGTAAGGGCATCTCCTTTCCTTCCTCCCCTATCAAAAGGTGGTGGCTATAGGAAAGCGGCATACTTTTTAATTTTCTTTGATACATTCAGCTGGCGTTTTCTTTTGTTGTTACATATTTCACAAATGCAATATAGAAACAGGATTTCGGCACAGATGTAAAATGTATTCCAATAAAAAACAATTTGTGTTGATGCAATTGTACATTTTTCGCCTGAATTACCTGGCTTTATATGGGAAAAGGGTTTGGAAGTATGCTTCTAATATCCCTCACTAAGGTAGGCACCTTGTCGTTTGTGTGAGGGCTTAGCCGAACACCATAGCGCCCGACTATGAGGCGCAGCGGTTTAGGACTGGCATCTACGCCGTTTCGTCTCATAGGAGGGCGGCGGAATGTCGGTGACCAAGAACTGCCAACCCCCTAATTCACGGCGTTATTCGGTATTCCGTGCCTATTGGACGATTTGCTGCCAGGGGATAAATTCGAACGAAGCCTTCCCGATACCGGACCACTCAGAAAGTATTGATGGCATTACCACAGTAAGGGGCGCTGCAGTGGAGGACGGTTCTTTCCCCGTACATAATACTGAACCGCTGAGCCCGTCCTGTTGGGCAGGTGGTCATACGACGAAGATGAACGACTCATTATCTAATTCTAATAAGGACGGTGATAACGGGAGGACTGAGTCACAAGCCAAAAACGAAAAAAAACGCATTGAGGGGAGCGAGAGTAGTGCTGATTCAATGAACTCCGTGTTGGAAAAGCATTCAACTGAAAACGGAGTAGAAGAGTGGAGAATGGTACTGGGCAGAGGAAGTAAGAGAGCCCTGTCGCATTACCGATCAGCACTAAGAATTGTCCAACGCCTGGGAGCAGTGGTCGACCCAACAGAAGCGGAGATCGAGCGCTTGGAATGGGCTCATGAGGCGGTAGAAGTAGGTCGAAGGCAGTTCAAAAGCTTTGCTGCGAGAAACTCTCGGCACTGCAACCGGTACGAGTAGGAAGAAGTGTCGAATGGCAGAATGAGGAGGCAACGTTCGGCGGAAGGCGAAAAGTCAGCTTTCAAAAGTCTGAAAGGACCCAGTCCCAGAGCCGCGAGGCAGGGCAGCCGCATAGACAAGATAAGTAGGCCTAAAGCTGTAGGACAGGTGGCCCCAATAGCGAGATAACAACTACCTCGAAAGCTGCAAGTCAGAAGAAGGACATCAAAAGTGGCGAAGTGCCAACTAGGGAAGTAGGAGATAAGCCAAAGGGAGAAAAGCTAAGACTCTGGCTTTTCCCGAGAAAATGATGATGTGGCAAGGTAGTCACTGACTTTGGTGCTGGTTGATCGTAGGAATCCTTTCGGACAGATGACAACTGAAAGGTGGAGATCTGTAGAAAGGAGGGTTATTTACCTAATGCTTAAGATGATACGGGAACAAACCATGTAAGGCCCTGGTTGAAGATGATAGCGTCCGCGAGCTTGCTGTGGCTGGAGGAAAGTGGTTCCAAACCTCCAAAGGCACGAACGCGAAGTTCGAGGTGGTGGATAAAGCGCAAATCCCCACGGTACCAAAAGTTAAATTATGGATGCCATGCGTGATGAAGTCGAAGGATACACTGCGAATTCTGCAGAATCAGAATCCGAATATACCGACACAGGACTGGACATTGGGATCTTTATATTGATTGCTGCAATATCACCAGGCTCAGCGCTATGATTCGAGCTCACCTGATATTGTTTAAAAATTAATTTTTATTTATTTTATTTATTTATTTATTATTTAAAGTCGACGACAAACTATGGTCGACTGCATAATATAAAAGATATATAAATATACAACTCAAAAGATAAAATTTAAGATATATCGAGCTTTCAACAATGTTATATTACAAACAAAGAAATATTAATGAACATTACTATTTATTTCAGAATATAATAATAATAAGAAATATGAGCAGAAATAAGATCTTATGCCGAAATCTTATACTGGCGGAATGCATCAGATTCCGCTCAGCATGATTTCGGAATGCAGTGGATTCCAATCTCCCTGTGGAATGCAACAAGATTCCAATCAGCATGTCATGGGAATCCGGCAGTGCTAAGAGTAGTGTAATGAGGATACGCCATCACAAGGCATAAAAAAGTAACATGACCTGTGTTGTTGGAATGCACCGGATTCCAATCAGCTCGATGCCTGACCCATAAGATTATACTGCCGGAATGCATACGATTCCGGTCAGTGACTCATGAAAAAAGCATGTTTTTTACGTTGTTGGATGCACCAGATTCCAATCAACACAGTACTGTCTTGTTCCTTCTTAATGATACATGTTGATAAATGTTCCTCCATCCTTTAAGCGAGACAGTTCCTGTTTTTTTATCGAAGTAATAAAATGCCGGCAAATTAAATTAGCTTGTATCTCTTAAAAAAAAGATTCTGTTAAATCTTTATCTAACCCAAAAAAACACAATTAATAACACAGGCCGACAGCATCTCAGACCCTAGAAACTGGACTATATATTTTCGAAGACGCTATAAATTGAAATCTGGCCTCAAAATTTCTCTATCAGTTCTGGGTTTTCCAAGATATCCTAACTGAAAAGTGTCTAACCCCTAGAAACCACCCCTACCACACCACACAAAATTTCTCAGCGAAAAATATTTGAGCAAACTCAACGTCATGCCAATGCTAAAACATCTTGGCGCTGAGGAGAAAGCTACTGACGCACGTTTTGAAGCCTGTGAAACACGGCTAACGAAGGTGAGTTATAACGACCGGTATCACTCCGTTCGCGAGTAAGCAAAGACATTGAAACCTTCCTGCCCCGTCAGTTTAGTGCGAATCTTCGCCTACTCACTCATCAGCATGGCTTCCGCAAATTCCATAGCACTACCGACACTGTCAAAAGCTTTTGACACAGTCACCACGTACTATACTCAATCTTACCATAACCTTCCTTATATATGGCGAGAAGAATGAATTGCAAGTCATGAAGGCAGTGCTTGTGTTTTTAAAACATTTTCTTATGGTCCAAAAGTTACTATGGCCTCGCTTGAATCGCAAAAATATTTTTTACACTAAGACTTTTCCGTTCCTTGTAATGTAATTGGAAAAATTTCAAATACATTTGCAATTCCTTTCGAAAGTACTGGGGCAGAAATTACATTTGACCAAAGTATTTTTTCTCAATTACAAACAAAAAATTTTTTGTACTTGAGCCTCAAAAAACGAAATTACTTTTGGTATTTTTTTTTGAAGAATTGTAATGTAATCAATTCCTTTGCTGTGGAGGAAAGGAATTGATTACTTTTCCTCAAGTACATGTAATGGGGAATCGACGGGTATTGATTATCTAAAGTAATCATTCACCCCTATTCTGCATTTCGATTACGTTCCCGTTCTACGCTCCGCTTAAATTGAAGTTGTGTGTTCTGCATTACGACGGAATCGTAACGAGAGGAGGAAGAGCAAATGATTTTCGAAATCAGCTGTTTGCACGGAATGTGTGGAACAAAATAAATTAAAGAAAATTTGTAAAAAACAGTGAAAAACGTTAATATTTTATTATCCAAGCCATTTTGTACAAAGAAAAGGAATATACTATATTGCCGCCGTGTTATATTTTTTTGAGTGAAGAGCTTTAATAATTATAAGTGTGTTTTTGATTTGCCTAAAATACTTTATGAAGATTTATTTATTCTTTCCGCAAGGATTGTTTACGTTTTCGCTTCAACTTCCTCTACTCCGGCAGCTTGCTTTGGCATATCACTGGACCCAACGAACATACACAAATTATAGCTGTCTATTATAATGGAAGCAATAGCCGCGGCATTATTTGTGGAGTTTTAAAGCAACGCATACGAAAATGGCCAGGCGAGAATGGAAAGGCAAATATTGCGAGATTTGTGTAATCCATTTGAGATGAGTGACGAATTGTAAGAAATTTAACTTAAAAGTGGTAAAGTCTAATGACTTATTTTCTTATTTAGGTTAAAAAAAAACTTTCGTCTTAATAAGGATGCTTTCAAGTATGTGTTAGATACTTTTGCGGGGCAAATACGTCCAAGGCCTTCGACATCGACATGTTGCTTTTGACCTGGAAACATATAAAAAACAATCATCATCAAGCCTTTTACGTTTCTCAACAAGTTTTACTTACATTTTTGCTAAAATTCTGTTATAAATTAATAAAAAAAAAGAAATAATTTTTCCGCCAACTAATTTGCAACTTAGAAGGTTCTATCGGACTCAGGTAATAAAAATCCGAAAATAATTTTTATCTTGATCCAAATATATATATATTAAAAGTCCAAAATTAATAGTTTTGCAATGAATTATATTATAAAAGGAATAACAGTTTCCGCCCCTGCTTTAAACAATATATACATTTTTTATAGAACAATAAAAACTGCAAAGGATGCCAAAAACTTCATTTGTGTAAAAATCGCATAAGCTGACATACCAACATAGCTATAGTCTATGTCCTATAGAGGTATTTTATAGTATATTTTTAAGCGCAGTATCTACATCGCAAGAAATGAAAAACTCCATTCAGACAAACTCTCAAAAAATGCTCCAGAAAAAATTCGTTCATCCAGAAAACCAAACTCATACGCATTCTGCTCCCTTTTTCTAAAGATTGTTTAGCAAATGTGCTTAGGGGCAGCCCTGGCCTGGCGAAAAAATATATATGCGTCTCATTACATCTTGACAAACGACCTTGTAAGAACACATTAGGTTGAATACTAAGGTTAACAGTGACTATTTATGATTTTTTTAAAGGATTTGTAATTCTATTTGAGCACAATTGTTTTTTTCTCTTGTTAGGTGTATTCTTTTAAACTTAGTGTACTTTCATTTTAATTTTAACAAATTTTCTTCTAATGCATTGCTGGTTCTGACTTTTGCGTTTTGCAGGGAAGTCACGCTGCTTCATAGAAAACAGAGAGATAAAGGAAATGTAAAAACAAGTAAGGACGGGACTGTCTTCGGCTGTGCCGAAGACTTCATAC
Source organism: Eurosta solidaginis (assembly GCA_029619165.1). Classification (NCBI taxonomy): domain Eukaryota; kingdom Metazoa; phylum Arthropoda; class Insecta; order Diptera; family Tephritidae; genus Eurosta; species Eurosta solidaginis. Next base: position 41,198 of record JARSSU010044657.1, read on the forward strand.
CTTTCATGAATGGGGCTGAACAATAATCTTATCCCTTCGTAATCTCCGAATAATCGGATGTATAAGATAAGAAATATATAGTGAACAGATCTACATACCTAAACGATTTCTAAGATAAATATAAAATAAAAAATAGGTATGTACTTTGTGTGAGGATGCAAAGTTTCAAGTTTTTTGTGGTCTGCGTGTAAAAACTATGACTACGAATCACGTATTTCAACAATATATGACGTAAACGTAACTATTTGATGAAATTTTATGAATTTTGAAGCTTCTAGCCGTAAAAAAGGGGCAAAAAAATACAGTTTATATGGGGGTATATAATATATGTAACACCGATCTCTATGATTTTTTCAGACAAAAATATATGCTATATACGTAAGCATTTGGTAAAATTTGAAGATTCTAGCTGTTAAAATGGGACAGAAATTGCGCAAAGTTTCTTATCTGAACAATCGGTTGTATGAGATATATACTATATATACCACCGATCTCATGATTTTTTCAGGCAACAATATATACTATACACGTAAGCATTTGGTAAAATTTGAAGCTTCTAGCTGTTAAAAATGGGAAAAATTGCGGAAGAATATATAGTAGGCTCTATATATAAATATTGTAACGAATTTACTTGCAATCCTCTTACATTTGCAATCCTCTGCTAAGTTCGAATCACTAAAACTGTTGAATAAAATAACTCAGGATTGGTTAATAATGCAAAAATGGCCTGTTATTAAGTACCTTCACAAAAAAAGACTCCAAAACTGGCAACGAATAGCTTGCTTAATAACCAACACTAATGATGATATGCTCAATGAAACTCTACCTCTATCAAAAATAACACTGCTATTGCTCGCTAGACATATCGTCTTAATTGATTCTGCTCGGACCAATCAAATCAAACTGAATTAGTATTATCACGTTGCGCCACTTTATAGTTGTAACGCTGAATACACTCTAAGATCTTCTCATTTCCAGAACTTACTAGTTAGTTTCGGCTACAAAATTGCCAGCCACAACTACGTGCACGAATTGATTGCCCCTCTGTTTTGCTGAACACTCAGGATAAGGATATGATGCATGTAGTCTGTGTGCCATTGCCGCGCCGAGGTTCCCGGGACT
>JARSSU010044658.1:0-16679 GCA_029619165.1 Eurosta solidaginis
GTGAAACTACGATTTGCACGAGATATACAGACAAAAGTGTGACCATTTTATGTACTCTGTTTCTTTTCAGTAGATGCAGCAGTACCAATTGCAAAGACCTTGGTTAGGTACGAAGCCTCTTTGGAGTAAGCGAACGAGGGACAATCCCTCAGCAAGGAGCTACTCCTGAAAATTTTTGAACGGTCTGCGAGATCTTGAGGCGAAAACCCCGGATCTTTCCGAAATGGCCAACACGTTGATTTCCTTAAATACATACAAACAAAACTTTTCCTAAATATTATTTTTTTAAATAGAAAAATTAAGCATTTTAAAGTAAGAACACCGGAGTACGCCGGCGCGCCGCCTACGCCGCCGCCGCCGATAGAGTGATCGGCGTAAACCTCTAGTACTTATGTACGCACGTGAGATGTTATGCTTCTTTGTCATCATTAAAACATAGCTTTTAATTGCATGCAAATGATACATGATAAATAAAACTCCATATAATCCATGACTTTCGTAATATGTTTGAGGTAAATGGTTTTTTATTAGCAAAATAAGAACGCCGATAAAACTATTTTCAATAAGGAAATCTACTATTTGGCATTTTCAAAGAACCCAAGAAAGATGTAAACTCTACATTCTACACTGTCTGTGAACCTCTTTTCCAAGTTTTTGGTATGTGTTTTACGCCGACTCCAAACCATATCTGGAAGAAAAATTTATGTAAGGAATATTTTCATGACACTTTCTCGGGCTGGCCGAACCACTGCCGATGAGTGAGCCCCGGTTAAATAAAGTTTTGAAATAGGTTATTATGAATATATAAAGGAATTTAAAGTCAGATGGTGTATTATTATAAGTCCAAACAATTTAATATGTGCAATAAACCTTATAACAATGTTATACAGTGGTACACCAATGCTTATAAAACCTCGTTACTATAACAGCTTATGTAAGCCTGTTTTTGCGTGGCCTATATATGAGCCTTATATAAAACATCATAATACAACTAGTAGTTTCTTTTAATAAGGCCTTATGTAAGTAAGCCTTATTATTGTTGGTCCATAATAATAAAGTTGTTATATTCTACCTTATGGCTTATAATAATTCCTTACGTAAGGTTTACTTTATATGAGCTAGAAGCCTTACACACAACGGTATCTTTCAAATAAATTGTATGCTTGTTGACATATATAAGCACAGAAAAACAAGGAGTTATCCCATCCGTGTCGAATCGATTTGCAACGGGTCGAGCTCGTCGTTTTACGTAGCATATGTGTATCATTGCATAGCTATTTTGTCTACATGTGGACTTAGAACCCCAGTTAAATGTTTCTGACATCAAAATTTCAATTTCGCTCGGAAGCGGTTTCGAAGCAGATGAAACAGTCATAGAATCGAGTGGCAAACACACGGACAAAAATGATATTATTTTCAAGTTGCCTTAATAAAGTTACTACGCTTCGATTTCTGCCTACCATAATGCCAACATTAGCTGTTCCTTAGCCTCTAAAATTTTTTAAATCTAGCCCAAATTCATTCAATGTTCTTAAAATTTAGTCGACATAAAGCTAAAAAAGCTAAGAGCTAAAAAATTTAAAACAAAAACTGAAAAAAGGTTTAAAGCTAAATCGCAACTTTTCAAACTAAATGGAGGAAAAAAGCTAAAATGGCAACACAAATAATAGTTGATTAACAAAGGAATAAATATAATAAGTTGGCATCTCTACTTTGCTTTGAACATAAGCCTATTTTCGTACTGGCGTCCATTACTCTTTTTTTTGTGATGTGTCAATATCTTTGTTCACAGTTTGGGAACGGAATAAAAAAGGATATTTGAGAAACAATAACCGAAATTAGAATCGAAACCTGTCTGAGTGTTATAGAGGTGTTAACGGTTTGTTATCGAAAATATCATCGATGAAATACTGGTTTGTTTTCGACGAGTTATGGGCATGTTTTAAATTGCTTTTCGACGTGTGAACGGTTGTTATTGGCATGTTATCGACAAGGTTACAAATTTTTTATCGATTATAAGTGGTATCGATGAGTTTTTTAATCGATGGACTATCGATTTTGTAGCGAGGAGTCAACGGTTTGCTATATAAAAGTTAAAAATTTTTTATCCAAAAGCTATCGATGCGCCTTTAGAAGGTTAATTGTCTGTTATCGATGACAACCATTATTGGTCAGTTATATTTGTTTTTGTCGACGAGCTATGGACGTGTTTTCATTTCTTTTCAGCAAGTTGTTGAATTAAATAAAAATAAATGTAAGGCGCGATAACCTCCGAAGAGATCTAAGGCCGAGCTTCTATTCCAATTTGCGTCGTGCTCCTCTTGATGTTCCCTACAAATAGGCCGGACAGGACCTACATGTTTTATGCCGACTCCGAACGGCATCTGCAAGGCAGATGAGTTTTCACTGAGAGCTTTTCATGGCAGAAATACACCCGGAGCGATTTCCAACACTGCCGAGGGGCGACCCCGCTTAGAAAAATTTTCTTCTAATTGAAAAACCTTATTTCTAAAATTTTGATGTTGCTTTGCCCGGGGTGTGAACCCAGGTCATAAGGTGTGGTAGGCGGAGTACGCTACCATCACACCACGGTGGCCGTCAAGTTGTTGAATTGGGGTCCTATATTTTTTCTTATCGATTTAATATAGGTGTATTATCGACGAGGTGTAGATGAGCTATCGATTTCTTAACGAGGTGTAATAAATTTGTCATCGATATCAAACGTTCTTAGTGAGTTATCGGTTTTTTATGGACAGGCTATGGATTTTATTGTGACGAATTATCGGTTTCATACATAAAATTGATGGATTTTTTATCGAAAAGCCATCTATGTGTTATAGCCGGCGTTATATACCATTTTTTGTAAAACTATCGATTTGTTATTAATTTTGTATCGTAAACTATAGATTTGCTATAGAAAACAAAAGTTATACATTTGTTTATCGTTATACATTTATTATCGAAATGTAGCAACTAGCTATAGACAAGTCATCGACGGGTTTTTGATTTGGTTCCAACAAGTTATTGCTTTTTTGTTCGAAGTGTTGTCTTGTTATTATCGATAGCAGCTTTTTCGACGACTTATCGATTTTTTATCAAACAGTTATAGATAAAGCTTCAATTAATAGATAACCCCGTTGTAGACCCGAAATAATATTTCTTTGAAAATATATCACAACCTTGGAAAATCTTTTTAACGACAACACCTAAGCAGAGAAAGCTGAATGTAGGGTGCGTGCATGTCAGAGATGCGATAAGCGATAAGAGCGTTGATAAGAGCGAAGCGTAGAAAATTAATGCATGTATTTTAATAGAAGTGTGCATGTCGGAGCAGCGCGCTAACTCAGTCTTCGCACGCTATCATCGATAAGAGCGTAGAAATTGTAGGTCAGTAATTTCTTCGCTATTATCGATGATGGACACAGTAGATTTTATAAGTGCAGTATTTTTAAAACCTGCAATTTGGGATCAAAAAGATCCAAGTCACCACAACAGGTTGATTTTGGATAATTGTGGCAACAGATATCCAAACAATTAAATACAACAAGTAAGTGCAATAATATGTTTCATGTTTTTTATTATACAATTCTTGTTTAAAATATCAATTTAATTGATTTAATTAATAATTGAATTTGTTAATTTTTCTCCAAAAAAATTATTCGTATGTACCTTATTGTAAGCATCAATCGCTCCTCTTGCAAAATTGGCCTGTTGTGCCAGTTTTGCAAATTATGCTGCAGTCGATCCGAAATTTGAGACAGAATATTATGGAATGTATCGCTTGTCATTCTCATATATTCGAAAAACTTTTTTGGATCCTGTCTCAAACTACTATAGAGATGGTGAAATTCTCCTAGTTCTAGTCTTGCTTGGTTTATAGGATGCGCCGAAAACTGAACGTTTTTCCCTTACAGTATTATGTAGATGATAATATGCAGCAGTATGCGTCAGCAACAACATATTTTCTTCCTCTGAATCACTCATTATTATAAATATTATAGCTGTTCACTTTTCAAAACTTAAATTGCAAATGCAACTAACGCTCTTATCGCAGCTCTGTTATATACATCACACAAAACTAAAGCTCGACGCTATGCTCTTGTCGCTGCTCTGATCGACGCTCTTATCGCTTATCGCATCTCTGACATGCACGCACCCTAACGCAATTCCAGTATAAACAAGTAAAGGTGTCTAAGTTCGGGTGTAACCGAACATTATATACTCAGCGTGAACTTTCAGTTGTACATTTCATTTCAAATAAATAACTTTTCTACATAACACGTGGCACCGCCCGTTAAAAAAAAACTTGATAAGTGAAATATCCTTGATTCAAAACTATTTTTTGCTAAGTTATAACTTATTATTCTAGTCTACGACCCTTTTAAATTTGTTTTATATCTAAGTTGCCGTAGTCTTTAACCGATCTCTCCCATTTTTCTAGAAATATTTCCTGCTATAGGGAAAATTTGTGTACCTAATTTTATTACGATCCGTTAATTTTTCTTCGAGTTATGGCTCCCGAAGCACAGAAAATTGCTTAGTCATAAAAGGGGCGGTGCCACACCCATTTTCAAAAATTTTAGTGTTTTAATGTATATTCATAAAAAGCTCTTTTTAGCTAAGATATAGCTTATTATATCGTATACGACCTTTTTAAAAATCTTTTATATAAAAGTGGGCGTGGTCCTTAACGGATTCGTTAATTTTTCTTCTAAGCATTCGTTATAGTAAAGGCAACCTCTCTGCCGAATTTTGTTACGATAGGTTTAACGATTTTTGATTTATGATTAATAATATTTGTAAAATTGATTTTATCACAAGTGGACGGTGCCACGCCCATTTTAAAATTTTTATCAAGAGTCTCAATATCAGTCCACACGTAAAATTTCAACATTCTAGGTGTATTGTTTACTAAATAAATACTGTGTTTTCCAAAATATTATATATATAAAAAGTGGGCGATGTTATCATCCGATTTCGCTCATTTTCAATACCAATCTATTCTGGGTCCAGATAAGCTCGTGTACCAATATTTCAATATTTACTCAAGTTATCGTGTTAACGGACAGACGAGCAGACGGACGGACGGACGGACGGACATGGCTCAATCAAATTTTTTTTTCGACACTGATGATTTTGATATATGGTAGTCTATATCTATCTCGATTCTTTTATAACTGTACAACCAACCGTTATCCACTCAAAGTTAATATACTCTGTTTGCAAAGGACGCTGAGTATAAAAAGATCATCCGAATTGCTATAATCGTTTTTCTCGACAGTTGTCTACATACAAAGTAATGAATGAGTATAAGACAACATATAATTACGGTTAGGGGCAACGCCACTTGAAAATATTTTTTCAAAAGGACAATGCGCTATAGTTTCGTGCTTTCTATCCTTCTAATAATTTTCTAAAGTGACAATATCAAATAGAAGAGATCAGTAAATCAGCAGGAGGCTCTATACAAGAATAGGAATATAATACCCGATTTATGTTTTTGTGTTGGGTGGTACCACTCATGGTTGAATTATATGGTTGGCTCATCTTTACAGGAACAACATACCTTTGTTCAGATTGTTCAAATGGAAAGGAATGAAAGCATAAAACTTTGTAGTTCTTATGTATGTAAGAAAACATTTTCAATGTGTTGGTTGCATTATGCGTTTGTCATCTCCTTTTGACAATTCCTACTCCAGTGAAATAAAAAAAATAAAATCAGCTGGTGAGATGAGCCAACCATATAGTTGAGCCATGGTACCGCTAAAAAAATTTTGTTTCCGAAAACGATGTCAACAAGTTTTTTATTGTTTTGAGGAAGCCGATTCAACCTACGCAATTCCATTTTTTTACTTAACTGGCAGCTTTCTGAAATATTCTGCTTGGTATCATTGAGGTAGTCAATCTCCGCATTAGAAGTAGGCAATAGCTTCGATGAAAATGTAATAAGAAAGTCATTAGATATTACGCAAATTAAGCATAATTTAGCGCAATAAACAAAGTTTAAAGTTCATATAGAGCAGACTGCTGTCATGCAATTTTATTTGGCCTCCATATATTTAATCCTAATATATGGCCGCCAACATGTCATGCACACATTCGTACAAACATTCCATGCCACAAAATATAATTTACGTATTCTTTGCGAACAACACTCTCAAAATGCTTTGAATGTTGCTCAGAATTTCTACTTATGCACATTGAGTCTCTTTGCGATGCATAATTTTGTAATAAGTGGAGCAGAGTAGTAAATCATACGATTTCCGGTCTCCTTCATCGAGCAACAAACTCCTTAGTGGGAATAAAATGGAAATTATAAAAACTATGTTGAGTATGTTTACAGGCGTGCCTGGCTATAAATTTTAGGAAATTTCACCTCAGCATAAAATCATTGGAATAAGCAAGCATATGAAGTTTTAAGTTGGCAAACTGTTATTATGGCATCTAAAATAAACCACAGCGGGTTGGGCGATTATATTATTTCCGCAGCAAGAAACGCCTGTCGTAAAAATGGATCCATTTGACCGATTTTTAAAAACGCCAGGTAAGGATTCTATAAAAATTAAAATATGAAATGGTGCCTCGAATGCTACTAACGCATATAAGAATAGGAGGGGATATGCCCCTTTGAATACTTCCCACAATAAACAGAAGGGATTATTGGAATATAAAAAGAATATTCCCGAGATTCTTAGACATGACTAAAGTCGTAAGTGGAAAGTTTTATCGATTGGCACTTATGCAGAGTCGGAAATCGACTTAGCGTTGGCAGAGGGAATGCATTTGAATACAGAAGATATGTTCCAAATGGGCTCAGCTCAGAGAAGACTGCCCCTATCGACGCATTTTGTTTAATGTAAAAGAGCTGTGGGATCCAAATCAGATATTGGATAGTGTAAAAATCCTTAAGACCTGCTTATAAGAAGCAACAAACGCAGTTGTTCCTGCTTCGAATAGAGGAACAGCTGCTATTGCGATGAAGCCAAATTCTCATTTTGAACTTGATAGCTGGAATGGAATGTGGAGACAATATAAAGTCGACCTCTTGTGCCAATCAAGGTAACCCTGCGCCAAGATTTATAAAAATCAACCCAACATAGACATGATTCGAAAAAAAGAGCCCCTTGTATATGGCTTAATCCAAATCAAACTGACCTACAAACAGTTAGGCTACCAAAGTTCCTGAAATGCAAAGGTTGTCTTCGCGCCAAGACTAATAATAATTGACCCAACACAGCCACGATCCCAAAGAAGACGGCTGCGGAATGAGTCCTTAGTGTATCCGAATCAAGTCGCCCTACAGAGAGGCTACTTAAGTTCTTGCACTGCAAAAGTCATCTATTCCGAAGCGTAATCAGTTCTGACCCATTCAGTGCTAGTAGGTAACTGGCATCAAGATTTCCCACAGACCAATCTGCCATGGTTCGGTAAAAGACGGATTCCTACCCAGCGAATAAATCGATTGAGGCTTAATCCGAATTTTATATTCACTTTACGTTATGAAAACTTCAACCTGGGCACACAAACAATCAAGCTACAAAAGTCCACAGCTCAATACTTGAACTTAAACCAATTTCTGAGGATATACAATGAAGGACGGCTCCATCAAGTTGACCAGCTTTGTATTGGCTCCACAGTTGTCACTCAAGAGATCAATATACTGGATTTCTGATCCGAACCTTGGTATAGGAGATGTTCCGTGACTAGAAATCCGAATATATTCAAAGTGCTGCTTAGATTTGTCTCACTCAAAAAAACCAATCGGCAAAGTGGTGAAGGCGCTGCTCAGCGTATGAAAATGGACCAGTCCTCCGTGGATACACTCGCAGCAATATTCGGAAACCGGTCTCTTATTGGGAAGGTTGTTTTTGTTCTTAGACTGCGTGAAAGTTCCTTGCCCTCGTAGGTGGGAGACTTTCCTTGTTGTTTAGCTAGTGAGATTTCCCGTCCTCGGAGGGGGAGCTCATTTATTCATTACTGAGTGAGAATTTCCCGTCCTTGCCCTAACAGCTATATGGAAATAATTGGCCTTAATATTGTATAACGATGGGTGTACGAGTAAAGGCTTGGCCACAATCAAATCAGAAGTATAAATCTCAAAGACTTGCTTGCTGTAGCGTTTGAAACTGCTCGTGTACAAACACTGCCACTGTATTTTTAAAGACAACGATTACCTCTGAAAATGTAATCTATAATAAATATATTGGTTCAGTCTTTGAAAGCAGAAAAAAACGTAACAAGTCGTATCACATTTTTCTCATTCTCTCACGCTACTTCTTCTCTCTTCCTTTCTGCTTTTGAGTTTAGTCTTCCATACGACGGACGGTATCAAGTATTAAGTAACAATTAACTGACTTAAGTGAAAGTATTGTAAGCAATTTCCTCATTAGATTGCGGAAACCATCAACTAAATTTGATTGTAACCAAACGGAACTAGCACGAAGTATGTCAGAAGGAAGTTTCCCTTGAAAAATGCTTTTTGCTCAAATCCGCCCATACAATTTAGCTACACACACAGCTACTTTTCTCACTGTAATTAATATTTCCGCTATGATCATTTTGTACGCGGCTTTGTGTTGTATTTGTTCGTTTTGTTGACACACATTTTAAGGTTTATATGGTGCGTGATTGGTTTACGAGGAGGGGCAACTAAGTTCCTGGAATTGGTTAATTAGTAAAAAAAAATGTCTAATATGAAAACCAGTCGTTAGATCTTAATGGTAGCGATGGTAGTGATGGTAGTGTCACATAAGCTTAACAGTAAGAGCGTTGCTGGTCAGATTGGAAAGCCCTTTCAGAGTAGCGGCTTAAAATTAACTATGGGTCGATTTCATCTTGAAAAATTAGAAAGCGCAGTAAAGCAATATTGTACTTACTTTTTGCGCTAGATGCTTTTTGATGTTCATAACTCATAACTTATTATAGGTACCTGTTATGTTACAAACAGGTTAGTGAAATTTAATTACCACAACTCGTATGAGAAAATATCTAACAACGTCTTTCGTTTTAGACTCGTGGCTTGTGACTATTGCATAGTAATTAGATTTAGAAAATTTTTATACTCAGGTGAGCAGAGCTCACAGAGTATATTAACTTTGATTGAATAACGGTTGGTTTTACAGGTATAAAGGAATCGAGATAGATATAGACTTCCATATATCAAAATCATCAGTATCGAAAAAAAATTTGATTGAGCCATATCCGTCTGGCCGTCCGTCTGTCCGTTAACACGATAACTTGAGTAAATTTTTGAGGTATATTTATGAAATTTGGTATGTAAATTCCTGGGCACTCATCTCAGATCGCTATTTAAAATGAATGGAATCGAACTATAATGATGCCCACTTTTTCGATATCGAAAATGTCGAAAAACCGAAAAAGTGCGATAATTCATTACCAAAGACGGTTAAAGCGATGAAACTTGGACGGTGAGTCGAACATATGACGCAGAATAGAAAATTTGTAAAATTTTGGACAACGGGCGTGACACCGCCCACTTTTAAAAGAAGGTAATTTAAAATTTTTGCAAGCTATAATTTGGCAGTCGTTGAAGATATCATGATGAAATTTGGCAGGAACGTTACTTCTGTTACTATATGTATGCTTAATAAAAATTAGCGAAATCGGAGAACGACCACGACCACTTTTAAAAGAAAATTTTTTTTTAATCAAATTTTAAAAGAAAAGTTAATATCTTTACAGTATATAAGTAAATTATGTCAACATTCAACTCCAGTAATGATATGGTGCAACAAAATACAAAAATAAAAGAAAATTTCAAAATGGGTGTGGCTCCGCCCTTTTTCATTTAATTTGTCTAGGATACTTTTAATGCCATAAGTCGAACAAAAATTTATCAATCCTTGTGAAATTTGGTAGAAGCGTCTGTCCTTCCGCTCGGCCTTTAACACGATAACTTGAGCAAAAATCGATATATCTTTACTAAACTCAGTTCACGTACTTATCTGAACTTTGTATTGGTGTAAAAAATGGCCGAAATAGGACTATGACCACGCCCACTTTTTCGATATCGAAAATTACGAAAAATGAAAAAAATGCCATAATTCTATATCAAATATGAAAAAAGGGATGAAACATGGTAATTGGATTAGTTTATTGACGCAAAATATAACTTTAGAGAAAAACTTATTAAAATGGGTGTGGCACCTTCCATATTAAGTAGAATAAAATGAAAAAGTTCTGCAGGGCGAAATCAAAAGCCCTGGGAATCTTGGCAGGAATACTCTTCGTGGTATTATATATATAAATAAATTATCGATACCCGATAGATGATGTTCTCGGTCACCCTGGTCCACATTTTGGTCAATATCTCGAAAACGCCTTCACATATACAACTACCACCACTCCCCTTTAAAATCCTCATTGATACCTTTAATTTGATGCCGATAACGTACAAGCACATTCTTGAGTCACCCCTGGCTACTTTTATGGCGATATCCCAAAACGGCGTCCACCTATAGAACTATGGCCCACTCCCTTTTAAAATATTCTTTAATACCTTCCATTTGATACCCATGTCATACAAACACATTCCATGGTTACCCTAGGTTCATTTTCCTAAATGGTGATTTTCCCTTATTTTGTCTCCAAAGTTCTCAGCTGAGTATGTAATGTTGGGATACACCCGATCCGCTATAAGCAATGACTACTTCTTATGGAAGAAGGCGCTCTATCACATAGCGTATTTCTGTGGGCATCCGTGGAAGAGGAACGAGTAGTACTCCACTGTGCTGGACGAAGGTTTGATCTCCCTTAGTGATCTAAATCAGCGTCTGTTTTCACGAAGCGGGTATGACTGTTATGACTTGCTACTTAATGGCATAAATAAGCATTTAAGCGCCAAGGCAGCTTGCATCCAGTTGCGGTTAACTTCGAGATACTTAATGGTATCTTCCTTTTTGGATTGAAAATATTTGCCACCAAAAGAAATTAGAGAAATTCTTCCAATGTTAGGTTAGGTTAGGTTAGGTGTTAGCTGCCCTGATAAGGGAAGCTCACTTGGACAACATAAAGATCCGTCGTGATGTCACATACAATAAAACAACGATGACGTAGCTATAGCTACTTGGCGAGTCGTTACGTAGCAACAATAAAGTTCCGAATGATACCGACATAAACCTTGGATAAATCCTCGGGAGATCCAATCAATCATAAAGTGGTTTGATGATTCCACCTCATCATCCTCCATACAGCTACAGAAGGATGTATTTTCCAGTATATTGAGATGTACCGCATGGATATCCATGGGGCAGTGCCCAATCAAAAACACAGTGATTTAAGACCTTATATGGTTTGGTGGCGACTTGTACCGCAGAAGATTTAATGATGAGCTATAGGGCCAGATTATGTATGACGCCGTGATACTTTGCTTCGCAGTCACTCACATTCACAGTCATATTATATAATACCAAAAATTTCACTGGCTGAAATGAATGAATGCACGTGGATGATAGGGATTTTGGTTCACACCAGAAAAAGTTATTATTTGCATAATTTGCTAAAGCATATTATGCGAATGAAAGATGATGTTGCGACCAAGAAGATTTTCATATTGGAACCCACCTACGGAAAACAAAAATATGACCCCCCTCTACTCCTTAAGGACCATGAATTAAATTTGCTTGATGTTACCAGTTGGCGCCAGTTAGCTAAACGAAGAAGCGACTGGTGCGACTTGTAGGACAGCCAAACCACGTAAGCGGTTAAGCGTCAATTAAGTAACTAAGGTATATTCGGATTCTGTATACAATGTCATAACTGATAGACACTATGGATACATTAAGTCTATGTCAGGTCTTTATTGACGAGGCAGTTCTTGCATAATAGAGTATGTTTACTGATTGTGGTCGCTCTCTACTCTTATTCAGAGTCCCTCTCCCACTTCTACACCTGACCGAACTCGCACTTGCACTTGAAACAATCGATACCTAGGTTATTTTTATATTGATGTTATCGATTCACCTTCGCCTTCGTTCAGGCCGGACCATACATCTGTGATGGGTTCCCGGTCATAAAGGGAAATAAGGTAACGAAAAGACCGATAAGTTGGCAAGGAGAATGCTGCGCTCGACGTCTTAATACGTTTGGGAAAAAGCAAGACGCAGAAGTTGCAAACAATTCATCAATCCAGAAAGACGTGGATAGAAGTTTAAGCCTGCGAAATTTCTAAGGACATATGCAAATCCTACATTATCAGACTTTCAAAGCTGCTCATATCTCTAAAAGGAAAAAAGAGAAAACGTAAGGCTCACGATGGGCATACTAACTGGGCATTGAATAAGGCGTCACATATGTACTTATTAATTACGCCTCGTCAGTAACAAATGTGTGAGAAGTGCAAAAGAACGTGCTGTGTTCATGTACTGCGCTCGCGAAGTCTAGGCTGCAGTTACTATGGGCGGCAGGTTACAAGATCTGGAGGCAGTAGTTAAGCTGGATCCTTAGAAATCTTCTTGTATTTGCCAAGAAGAGAGATTTTTTAAACGCTTTTATTTAGCTTGACTCTGTGTAACTGCCGGCCGTCGGCCGACACGGATTTTGTAATTAAAATTTAAGTAATTTCCCGATAAGCTACAAGCTTCAAACTTGGAATATAGTTCAGAACCCGATGTCAATGCAATAATAAGAAAAAAAACTCCGATGTGCGCATGTCGAATATTTCAAAAATCGTATTTGTGGTCCGATTTGGCTCAGTATTTGGAACACTTAATACATACACGAATAGAAAGCGACACATATAAAAAATCGCCGCCAGGTGGCCACGGATCGAGATATTAAAAAAATCGTATTTGTGGTCCGATTTTGCTCACATTTGGAACACATATTACAGACATGAATAGAAACCGACATAGGAAAAAAATCGCTGCCAGGTGGCGCAATGATCGAGATATTCAAAAAAATCTTATTTGGTGTCCGATTTTGCTCATATTTAGGACAACATATATGACATACAAAATAGAAACCACTTTAGTAAAAAATTCACGCTAGGTGCTGCAAGAATTGAGATATTCAAATTAAATAAATAAAAAAAAATGTTAAGTTAAACGGTTTTATTGAAAGCAATACTTACATTAAGTAATAATAATATTAAAAGATAGAAAATAATTAGGTAGGTCCTAGGTACTAGTCATCAGGCTCCTCGTGAATCTAGGGCGTTGATTAGACAATTAAATAAAAGCATTGGGCGCGTGAAATTTCTATTGGTAGTCATAAGTAAGATCAACTGAACCTTAATCAGGTTATGCTATTCCTCACATTTTTATGTCCGTGATGATGACTTCAGATTGAAGTCGAAATATCGACCAAAATTTAAATTTATGAATATCAAACAAATTAAAGTTTTATTCATTACCGCTGTCTTTAAGCTGAACTAATCCAATTAATTATTACTTAATGTAAGTATTGTTTTCAATAAAACCGTTTTAACTTATTAATTATTTTATTATAACATAAGTTCTGGTGGTTTTTCGTTTGGCTCTCAAACAAATTGCGCGGTAGTACTATGGACACATGCGGTCTATAAGACCGGTCTATAAGACTGGCAAATTCAACCTAACCTAATCAAAGGGACTAAAGCTTGTATAGAGAATTTTTTCAACGCAGGTTTTACCTTAATAATCTTTGAAAGTACAAGAAATGGTTTAATTTATCGTTCGACCTGGTTTATGTCTGGCACTGTGGGTGTTATTTTCATTTTAATACTTCATTTCCTTGCTCCAAGCACACTTGAATAAACAATGGAAAATCAAAAAGTTTTCAAGCATTCTACTCGTACATGGTACATTACGCAAACAAACAGCAATTAGTTAGACACTTTGAATACTTAAACGCCGAAAAAGTCCTAGACAACGCGCCATCGCAATTAAGCCGTCAATATTCTACTTAGCGATCGATGATAAAAAGCAGCATAACAGCGAAGAAAAAACAACGCAAGTATAGAGCAAAGCAACAAGCAGCAAATTAGTGACCAAAAAGTTGTTTTATCTAATGAAGCATATTTTAAGGCGTTTTGCCTTTCTTTTACTAATATAAACAAAAAGGAAATGCGCATACGCCAGGTTGATTTCATTCAATCATGTCATGCCGTTGGCTTTTCAATTAAGGAGGGTGAAGCTAAAAACACCGTACCACGAAGGTGTAGATGAGACGCTGTAATTCAACTTTAATTGTGTTAACCCTCTATGCGCCTATGCATGTTTTGTGTATTTAGTTTCAATGTGGTTGGTAGAATTAATTATTGTACAATAAAATTATTTGGTTGAAATTGTATATTGAATAAATTGTTAAAGGAAGTGATGTTAAGCTGGAGGCGTGTAAAAGGCTTTTATTGAGTTCAAACAACGTAAATTAATTAGTACCCACTTGGCTAATTGAGCATTAATAGCAATGGAAATTGATAGCGTTTATAAAACAAAGTTTGATTAAGTTAGATCTGCTTGTATGTATATATCTACTTGTATGTAAACAAATTGTTCTAAAGCAACAAATCGGTACGATTTGAGATAACGGCCCTGTTTCGGTTACTTCGGGTCACGTACCCAAACCAAATTTTGGCTTCAAAGTAAAACAAATTTATTTTATATCTAAGAGCAACACCAAATAATAAATAAAGACTTTTCCTGGATTAATGCATTAAAGGATTTTAAAGCAAGCCTTGCCAATCTCTTCGAAAACGTCCTATGTCAGAATTCACATTGTTATAAAATCAATATCTTGCTATTAGCAACCTAATAAAAGCCCGGACAGTGGCCTCTCTACTAACAATTTCCCCCTTCATATATTTGATCTTGAAATTAAAGACAGAGTTGGGCTTGTACGAAGGGTAATTCTGATTGCAACTAGAAGCAGCCGTTGTACGGTTTCTAGCCTTTTAAAATTGAATGCGCTATCTTCAGTATTTCACTAGACCGGCACTCCATAACATTGCCCAAATGAGCATGTAATACAGCCATTTTAGCTGCACAGAGTTCTAACGTGCACTATTAACCCCGTCAGCAACACAATGCGACAGAGGCTTTACTGGCGCATTTTTTTTTAAAGCTTCCATGACAGCTTGCTATCAAGTATAATGCGAAAGTATTTAACGCTATCAAATAGTGACAGTCACAGTCCGCTAATGAAGGGCGTACTGGGTAAAAAAAGATTACACCTTCTTGTCAATAAGACTAGCTAAGATTTATTTGGATTTATAGCTATGCCGCAGGATTCAGACTAAAAAGTCACCGTATCGAGAAATTTCTGTAGAATTTTCTACAGGGTATCTGAGAGCTCCATCTGCAATGGCCAGCAATGTACAGCTGCCCCCAGGAGGAGGGAAAGACAGAGTACCCTCCGCGGCGTACCCCTTTTCACTGTTGTTGTTGTTGTGGCGATAAGGACACTCCCCGAAGGTCTTTGGTAGTGTTATCGATGTTGATGGTCCTTTGCCGGATGCAGATTCGGTACGTTCCCGTAACTAGCACCATAAAGTCACCAGCCCGACCATCTCGGGAACGATTTGGTATGACCACATGAAACATTCCAAGTCGACCCGCACTGCGAGGCCTCGCCCAAATCCATGAGGAACTTGGGGTCGCCAGAGCTTAGGCTGTTAAAGAAACAGGAATCGCCACGGGTGGGCGAGGTTGACAACTGGGTTGGAGAGCTATACATTGCGCTGGCAACTCCTTGAAAGGGTTGCGCTACACAACCCCTTGAATCAATTCAGTTTTTTTTGTCGCCTCTTACGATTACCTGCCGTGAGTATATTCTAAGCCTCCTAACCCGCTGGGAGACCCCTTTTCACTCTGCCACTGAACCTCCACTTTCTGTTATGACAATCCTGCCAACCAGAAGAGTGTCGATAAATAGGAATAAAACCGATTCTATTAACAGCCTTTTCGTTGTTAAGACACACAACCGGCACACATTTTTTTTCGCTCGAGTTACATTTTTATTAATCTGGCGACATAATAAAAGGCTGTCTCAGTGGGCGTGCCTTATAATAGGCATTTTGCGATGCCTGTGCAACCCGTGTAAAGCTTAAGAAAGTTGATAGCTGATGCCAACTCGTTTCTTTCCAGAGGGATGGCTGGTTACCCACACAAACTCCTGTGCAACTGGGACATCAAGAAAGTGAGTGTCAATGGGAAACTTTCAGGATTTCTCACCACTCATTGACCAGCTGCCACATATCTCCCTGAAGCACACCAGGGAAGCAGGATTTCTCAAGAAGATGTTCCCGAGCGTCGTGAACTTATTGCACGCTTGCACGCTTTCGTATAAGCTTCTCAGGGTGTCCCTCCGGGCTCTCTCTAGTTCCGACTCATAGCTTTTTACTCCAAGCTTATAAAGTTCACAGTATGAGGGAAGTTAAGTCCGCATGGCCTTATTGAAAAGCCGTCCACTGGGAATTTTAAGGTCATCTGATACCGCCCTCTACCACGAAGTGTGAAAAATAAAACATAGGCACTATTACAAGCTGGAGTAAACTTATCAGCCACAGCTTTAATGGCGGTCTCAGATAATTCCGAAACTCTTAAGAACGCCACCGGCAGTAATTTCTCTCGCTTATACTTCTTAGAATGGTCTCTACTTACACGCTTGGGATTCCATAACGTGATTTTACTGGAACGCTGTTCATTTTAAGCGAATTGTATGCTTCTATATTCGGAGAAGGG
>JARSSU010044659.1:0-23697 GCA_029619165.1 Eurosta solidaginis
TCTATACTACAGTCTGTGTGTATTACAATAAGAGTAGTGAGAATGAGAGCGAACTATATGTTTCTGCGTACACCCATATATATATACTTCTATATCAATACCTTCCTATCTTCCTAATGTGCAAATTTTCTGTCAATCATTTTTTTTGCTGAAACTGTGCAAATGTATGTTCTGCGCATGCGCGGACTTTGTTAGGGTTAGTGAATTGTAGTAGCGTATGTAAAAAAAGTATTAAAGGGGTTACAACGAGTCACTATCCCCTTCACCCAACTTCTGCATACTAATTGTTATAAAATCTCAGTTTAGTCGATTAAAACAATGAAAGGCCAACAAATACAATACAAGGCTTGATGTATTTATTATTTAAACGTGGGCTACAGCCATACAAAGTACACTATTTACATAAACAGGGAAAAAGAACAAGGCGAAGAATTCATATTTTTGAAATGAAAAAAAAATGCAAATAACATGTATAAAAAATATACTTATACATTAGGGCGGGTCGATTAAAAATCGTTCATTGCTCTATGAAAATCGTATTCTAGGGATCAAAATAAGAAAACTTTGCCGAAGGAACCATACCTCTAAAACGAATTTTGATGTCCCCCAATTTGGGTCGAACTTTCGGGTAGGGGCAAATTTTGCAAAATCCCACTTTGACCCATTTAGAGTGCTCCAATCGAGTCCAAATGTATGACCGACCCCCACTAACTTTGGAGGCCCGACCCACCGATACCAGTGGCATACCCCCTGTTACCCCCTGGGGTTCACCATACAAGCATTTCAAAAAATCGCCGGTTTTGCACTTTACATGAAAAAATCAGCTAAATGACTATGTTTTTTCTTTATTTTTATTTATTTATAATAATATCTATTTTTTCTCTTAAGAAATTTATTTAGTCAAAAAATTAATTTAAGTGAGTTATTAGAAAAGAAAAACTAAAAAAAATTATTGTTGAAGTCTTTTAATTTTCAAGTCTGGGCAATTTCGCACGGCTCTCTAATGTCGTCGCCATAACAGCCTCTACATTTTCGGTATAACCCGTTTGGAAAACGCTAGCTAGCAATTGAACATGTCGTTCCGTTCCTTGTATGTGTGATGGAATTTTTTGGATCATTAAACGGTGGATCATCTTGATTTAAATATTCTTTCATGTATCGTACGGAATGCTTCGCGTGAATGGTGGGTTCAAATACGATATTTATATCATTCAAATTGATAATTTCTGTATAACTTGTGCAATTAAAGTTTATATCTGGTTTTTTATAAACTCTAAGTTCCATTGGTTCGTCAATATTGGTCGTTAGCGCAGAATTTTCTTGAGGCACAGTCGCGCTTTTCTTTGCTATCATCAAACAACATTGATAACAAGATATTTTCCGAATGCGCATAATATGAATTATCTTTAATTACTGATTGACAATTTTGCGTAAACGAGGTTCTAGAAAATTGTGACCAACCATGAACTTGGACAAATAATGCACTGCCGTACAGCGACAGAGCTGTATAACTTGCTATTGAAGTACATTGGCACATAACATTTAATTATAAACTTCAACCAGAATTCTTAAATCTTGCATCTGGATTTTCCGTTGTCACATATAATCGCAATAACCTAGCGGCCTGGTGAGCCACCGAGAATGTACAATTTTTCCCTGGTTTGATTGCATGGGCACATGTCGTATAAGTACTTCGAATCGGTGGAAAATTCATTTTTTTATGCCGCAGGGGGCATATTTGCAACTCAATTTTCTGGAAGCCGTCCACCACCTGAAAAATATATAATAACAAAAATAATTAAAAATGGTTGACAATTATAATATAATGAGTGATAGCAATAACTTACCGAAGAGGTTTCACAAGTTTCGATTTGACGGCTCAGTTTTCCGGTTGCCGAGTCTTGGTCCAGTGCTGGTTGATTATCCAAAGCTTCAAACAAATCCGAAACGGAAGGTTCGTTGAAGTGTAGAAGGTAAACGAACCAATGCAATGGTCTTTTTAACAGCCATTCGAATCGGTCGTATAAATTCCACCGTGTGAGCCAGTGTTTGTTGGCTCACCGTCAGTGCATATTCCAATTAATGCATCACAGTGATAATTTTTATCGTTTGAAAAAAACCATTTAATTTGGTTGTTTTGTATTCAGCGGTTTTCATGTTCCAGTCTTACGTAACCAGTCAATTCAGAATTTGGTTCTCTCAAAAGATGAGGTTCTTTTACCATCCTAGTATTTATAATTTCTCATCAATTTTATCTATCGTTAAAGTATCATCTTTTCTGCCATCGAATGAA
The DNA here is from genome assembly GCA_029619165.1 of Eurosta solidaginis. Taxonomy (NCBI): domain Eukaryota; kingdom Metazoa; phylum Arthropoda; class Insecta; order Diptera; family Tephritidae; genus Eurosta; species Eurosta solidaginis. Next base: position 2,294 of record JARSSU010044659.1, read on the forward strand.
AACGCTAACCAAATTGGTTATCATCTAACGTTTGCGAAGCAGTTCTTGTCTGGATTTCTCTTTTTCTTTGCGAACTTTTCGATCTATCCATGATGAGAGGTTTCCCAAGATTATCTTTAATTTTAAAGTCTTGCAAAAGAGCGGTTCCCAATGCTGATGCTACTCTGTCAGGCACACCAAATCTGTCACATACCAAGGCAAAGTTAAAACAATCGTATCTCTCTGTGTATTGTGAACTTGTGCTTCTATCCATATCTTCTTGAACCGGTGGCGGTGCGCATTTTGAATCATCGGGATCTGGCATGTTGGCATTGATGACCATAGACGTTGCTCCTTGCTCTTCAGTTTCCATCATAAATGCATCCATTGTTAGTCTTCTCTGATTATGTTGATCGTGCATGAACTCTTTGAGGCGTTCAGGAACCCAGCACGCATGCACATGGAGCTGCCTTCAAATCGAATTTACATGTTCCAATGTAAAAAATTCTTTCCAGAGATTTTACATACTCTGTAAATTGTTGGGTGTTGTTTCTTCTCTTGATTTGCTCTTGATACTTGTCAAGCAATTTATTCAATTTATTAAATATACTTTTTTCAGCATTATTCCATACCAAGTTTTTCCCAAATTCCAATCAACTTATCTTGTACTTGAATAGTGAATGATTTATGGGAAAATCTTTTTTATCTGTTTTAGCACGTTCGCTTAAATAAAAATAATATCTCAAGATATCCAGATGGGGTTGGTAAATTAAGATCAGTTAAATCAGTAGACACACCAAAAACAGTAACATCATGCTTGGGTATATGACTCATTGGGTTTTCAGTAGTTGTTGATGTAGTTGCTTCATCTTGCAGTGTAGAGGATGGTGGATTCATTGTAAACTTTTTGATTTGTAATGGTCACTTCACTTATTATTTTTTTTGAAATATTTTTTTATCTGAAATTAGCACTTCACACTTGAGTTATTCACAACGACTTAATGCATTCACAAAAACTGTTGCGTTATATATGGTCTACGAGACGTGGTAATAAGGATGAAATGGTAATTTCAATTCTACCTGCTGTGTCTTGTGGTGGCTTGGAAAAACAACACAAGCAATTTTACAATCCGCAATTGTGTCACAGTGATACCTTCATTTTTTAAAACGGTTGATAAAAAAACCCACACAACTATGTTTACGACATGCAAATGCATCACAGCGATGCCTTGAATTTTCTTTTCTCTTACTAAGTTAAATTCATTTTTTCATTTACGCATGTTCTTACTAAATAAATTTCTAAAGAGAAAATAAACTCCAAAAAGAAAAACATAGGCATTTCGCTGATTTTTTCATGTAAAGTGCAAAACCGGCGATTTTTGAAATGTTTGTATGGTGAACCCCCAGGGGGGTTCCAGGGGGTGTGCCACTGGCATCGTGAGTCCGGCCTCCAAAGTTAGTGGGGGGTCGGTCATACATTTGGACTCGATTGGAGCACTCTAAATGGGGTCAAAGTGGGATTTTTCAAAAATTTGTCCCTACCCAAAAGTTCGACGCAAATTGGGAGACATCAGAATTCGTTTTAGAGGTATGGTTCCTTCGACAAAGTTTCTTATTTTGATCCCTAGAATATGATTTTCACAGAGCAATGGGAGATTTTTTTGCCTCCCCACAAATCGACCCGGCCTATTATACATACATCCCAACAAGCATTTCTTTAAACGTTTTTAAAAATAATTTAAAGTGAATTAGCTTTTACATACGTATATCTGCGCTCTCAGCACAAATCGGTAATGCTATTCTGCGGAGTTCTGAAAGCAATAAAAATTGTATAATACTAATGGAAAAGAAAAGCTTACTTTTTCATTTGGAGAATGAAATAGCCTAATGTACAATATTGATAGAAGCAAGAAGGCTTGTTGAAAAATACATATATTAAGCCTCTTTTTACAAAAATTTAACGACAGCCTTGAATTTTGTCTTCTTCTCTCATTGTATATCTGTACTGTAATGTTTGACAGGTTGCACAGTTCAGTAGTAGTGATATAGAAGTATTACATATATGCGTACACCTGTACGATTTGTACATATGTATGTGCATATATACTTTTATATTTGAATTTAAACGTTGCTCACGGCCAGTAAAACTGGTATAATATTTTATGTTCTGCGATTCGTTTTCTTATTTATCTTCTTTTTGCACAAAAAATTGTACATTCAGAAATTTTTTAAAAATGCCTAAAACTGAAATTACTTTGGCTGGAACTCTTTCAAAATATGTGAATATAAAGAGATATTCGAACCGATGGAGGAATTTTATTTTGTAAATTTGCAATAAAAGAGTTAGCTGTGCAAAAAAGTTTCAAGTTGACCAGCACAAGCGGAGCCAGAAGCACGTAGAGCTTTCTAGAAGGCAAGATGAAAAAAACTTCTCATGCCTGCTTAAAAAATTACGTGGCCAGTAAGAACAAGTTTTACATGGAGCTTTGCGAGTCATTTATTGCAGCTGACATCCCATTATGGAAGTTAACAAACCAGCATTTAATCAAGTTTTTCAAAAAATACACCACGGAATCCTTTCCTTCTGAGTCAACTTTGAGAAAAACTATGTCCATGATATCTATTTATCTCAAATTGAATAAATCAAAGGGCAATTGAAGAACCACTTTTGTGGGAACCAATTGATACAAGGCCATTTCGTAGCAAACATTTTAGTGGGAATATTACATCCAGACAAAGATGTGAGCTCCAATTTTTTTATTAATTTATTTATTATTCCATCCAATTATTGGGGCCTGACTTCGAAAAGTCGCAAATTCTTTTATATGTCACTGACACAGCTCCATATATGGTAAAGTCAGCAAAGCGATGAAGGTATTTATCCAAAATTACTGCACGTTACTTGTTTGGCACATGCAATGCATCGAGTGGCCGAAGATGTTAGAATCCGTTTTAGTGTTGTGGCAACTTAATATCTAATGGAAAGGAAATATTTTTAAATCTGCTTTGCTTGTTGAAGCTTTTAAAAACATGTTTCCCAATATCGCTCTTCCGCCACAGCCAATATTAACGAGATGGGGAACCAGGTTAGAGGCGGCGGCAAAATATTATTGCCAAATTTTTAACCTTTCTTAAAGATCAAAATTATGGCGACCCTTCTTCTATATTGAAGGCAAAAAAGGCAATGGCTTCAAATTCTAATGAAGTACATTTAGCCTATATTAATTCAACTACAGCTTCCTGCCAGATATGCTACTAAAGGGAAAGGGAAAAAATCGTTGGCTGAACAATTGCATACTTGGTGAAAGGATGGAAGGGAGAAATTGAACACCGTTCTGCAAAAAAATACTGGGTTCCATGAACATAAGGTAATATCCGGTGTGCTAAGCTCAAGTGACCAAATGGACTCAAGTGACAGCTGTAACGAAAGTAGTTATGACCCCCACGAATTATCTTACTTCAAGTACGCCCCCAATAACCAGTGTTGAAGTAGAAAGAACGTTCTCCTTGCACAAAACATTTTTGCGCCCAAATAGGGAGGAACTTTGAAAATTTTGAAGAACAATTTATCTTGTTTGCCAATAAAGCCATCAACAAAGAAGACTGAAAATTTTAAGTATGTGTACATATGTATGAATGGATTTGAAATAATTGATTGGTATTTTACTTTTAAAAGTGCTTAACTATTTATTTTATTGTATACTTTAATTTGGAGTCTTTCACACTAAGAGTACAATATATCTTTGCGTTAATTAAATCTTAAAAAAAAGTAAAAACTAATAAAAAAAATGTAAAAAAAATGTAAAAAGTGTGTTTGCCTATTCTTTATGTGTTTAGTGCATATATTTGATTTTTTAGGTCATATTATATGCGCAGATTTATCAGTTCCGGGCCCTACTCATAACGGATACTTTGTTACACGAAATAAAATGACATGATACGTCAGTCGTATAGTTTGAATGGGATTGTAACATACCATAGGAAACAAATCTCAATTGATTTTGAATGAATTGCTCTTCTTTGTACCAAGAATACGTTGGAACATATAAAAACGTCGAATTGGTGGTAAAATTACCAAACATAATCAAGCGATAACGTTCAATTACTCGTTTACGTTTGAAGTACAAATGAAGTAGTACGATCACGTACATACATATGTTATAATCCGAAAATCATGTTTTTACGTGACGAGTCAAACGATCACGGATGTTACGATTTTTTCCCTGCCCTCAAAATATTCTAAAAATTTAAAATTAAAACTCGAAATTTTCAGGCAAGTTTTTCAATTTTCGATTTTTTCGAAACATTTTCAAAATGGTTTTCATAATTTCCGTTTCACAACGCATTGAAGTTTTTGTAATATGCACAATATTGAACAAATGGAGAAATGTTAATGTTCGTATCTATTTTCGTGGTCGCAACTGTAGGTTGTATTATGCAATTCATTAAAAATTCTTTTTTAAATAAGAAAAATAAAAAATGAAGAAATTAATTAATTTTTGCAAATTTTTTGCTGCTGTACATAAATTTATAAATTCATATTGTAGGAGTAACAAAGCAGTGAAACACCAAAGAGTCATCAAACAAATTGGTACATACATACAACGAAACAAAATCATTTCGCAAGTTAATTTTGCTATTTTCGGCCAATGAGTCCCTTCCATATGAGTTGCTTACACCGCTCGATAAAGATTTATTTAGACTTTCATAATCAATTTCAAATGATCAGTATCAATGATACAGGTGTTTACCAATTTTGTTATACGTGGTATCCTACGAGAACCATGCCCACTTTTTCATAACGGAAATTTTTAAGATAGAAAAGTATAACGTAATTGATTCAGCTTCATAAGCGGATTGATTTTATGACGTAATAAACAATTTTTGTAAAATTTTGTTAAATGAGACTGACACCCAAGTAGTGAAAAAGAAAACTTTTGGGTAATTCACAAGAGTGTGGTATTCATGTAGAATTTTAAGATTTGAGTTGTCTCCGTGGTTTCATATATAAAATTTGATTGAAAAGTATCACTTACGGTGAATAGGAGACCTTGTGAATTGCCTATTTGTTTATTAAAAAAAATTTTAAGTGGCTATCACAATGAAATTCGATCCGAAAATAACAGTTAATAAAATCCAGACCCTTAACTATGAAACGGCTCATCCAAAGGCAACAAGCTTTTTACCAATCGATTCACCTAAGTACTTTCTTGTTGCCCTGTAGGCACTCTTCTTTGTACGAATTGTTTTTCCAGTTGAATGAGGACGTTCCTCCACATGGGTGAACGACAGCACTTATCGACAAAGTCTCTTTCCCACCAAGAACTCGACACAGGAACTGCGTTTATTTGCATGAACCCTGCAGTAAATGTCACAATTCTTTACAGCCTTCTTCCATATACCGTCAATCGCATCTCTTGGATAGCGGTGATGTCATCTTTTGCCATTATTAGGACAACAACCAGCCGGGTATCGGCACCAGTCGCATTAAAGAAACGGACGTTACCGGTGCATGCCCCCAAGACCTTTAAACGTTTGCAAGCTTCGTCATCATAAAACTGTTGGCTTAGTATCCGAGGCTTGTTGTCGCCTCCTCACAATAGCTCACTACTTAAAGTATGTTCAGAATGTGGCCAGAAGCTTTTTTTCCAACTTCCTTATACTTCTAAACACGGCTGCTCCAAGATTACTATTGCAAGTAATATACTGCTTAGGTACTTATCTACTAAAGCTTTGTCTAAAAGGGATTGAATTATTGCTGTTTTCCTTGCGTTGTAAAAGTAACCCTTTCTGATTCGGTAGTGTTAAGGCTTTACTGTTTTTAGAGAACAAACCTCTATAAATTCAGAAGTGTAAGCTGTGGACTTGAAATAAACTAGAGAATCCCTTCATATGAAATTAAAAGGCGTTATTTCTTATAATAGAAATTAAATTCTCTTTTAGATTTTAGGTCGGTCAATGATTTTAAGTTTCGATATATCGAACGCATTTTTCCTTCGCTGCCAATATTTGCTCAGCAAGTATTCCCTGCAAAGGAAGGACATATTTTCAGTCTACACTTACGGTTCCAAAATGGACTGCGGTATGGGACGAGGTATCTTCTGTGAATAGCTTAACGTGTCGCTCTCAGTCCGTCTTTCCACAATTTCTCTAGTTTCTTCCAAGCGGAAGTTCTGGGTATAGAGAGGTTGTGTACGCTCCTTTCGGAGGACTCGGTAGGAGGGCGCGAGGTGTGCTTTTACTGAGAGAGCTAAACCACACTCATGGCGCTTCATGCCACAGCTAACTTCGCAAACATTACCCTAGTCACAGGAACATCGAGAGAAACGAGAAGGCAGACGAGCTTGAAAGGGCAGAGGCACTGCCTGGAGGCGGTCGAGTTGCATCAGCTACTTACATACATCAATCAAAAGAAACATACATAGCAAGTTCAAGGAGTTAGCAGTCTCCAACTGATACTCTTCAGACAACTGCAAGATAACAAAGAGAACATGTTCGAATAACAATAGTAGGAGAACATACGACCCACTACATAGGTCAAAAATTAATTATGATCACTGCGACAATCACGAGACACTGGCCACTTGGCCTGCAAGCTAAGAGACCGCATTTGTTGATTTCAAAAAATTTAAATGTATACGCATGTATAGAAATATGTACAAAGTTTAATATAATAAATTTAGTGAAAGAATTGAGAGATCACATCCTTTAAGCCTTTCTTGTTGTCTCTCCTCGCTGTCGCCAGTTTGCCTCGTTCGCTGCTAACTAACAGAAATACCAGACACCTTTCCACAGGAGTAGGGTCTGCGGTATACTGTACTGATCCGAAAAACCCGGATCCTTCAAGCTGCCAGATCACTTGTAGCGTTTTTCAAGCAGAAGGAGTACTGGAAGAAAATAGCTTAAAATGCAGCCGCGTCAAGTTTTATATCGACAGCCAAGCAATTAAGGCAATAATATCGCATACCACAGCATTTAAAAGTGTAAGCAATCCCTGTGAAAAATCAGGATAGGGAGAAGGATACATCTATATTGAGTCCCAGGGCATAAGGGAACAGATGGGAATAAAGAAGCGGATGCCCTAGCTAAAAAGGGCGCCACCCAACCTAACCTAACCATCTATGTCAATGCAATGTTGTGTCTTTTACACAATTTAATCTTAATGCTCCGGTTTTTACATTAAATAATAAATAATGTAAATATAATAGAACTATTTCAAGATCATTTAAAAAAAATGTTTTTCAGAAGAGTATTGGAGGATCCTTTTTAAAAAATCCAGCATATTATTCCTTCTAATTATCACTATGTGGTCATCTCCGCGACTGCGAATATTTCGCCATTTGTTGGGACTATTCAAGGACTATTTTCTGAATGGCCTCGTCCTACTATTTTCATGATCATATCTTAGAATATGGTAATAGTTTTATGTTGTATTTTATTCGGGCGGACGACTCATTAACACTTAACGCAAGATCTTGATTATGTCAGCAAACTTAATTTCGAGCAGTGAAGTTGCTCAAAATTTAGTGCATTTCTCTCAACTCTGTTTGGTCGCAGTGTACGATGGAATATTACCAGCTCAGAAACAGGTAAAACGAATTATGTGTACTTTTCTTTAAAAGTACATTCATTGTACACGTGTCAACTTAATGAACTAATCAACTTCGCAAATCCATATGGGCAAATCCATGGTAACGGGACAGCTTTTTCTCAATTAATAAAACTATAAACTCAGAAAAAACGCCGGTCTAAAATCAAACACCATCGGACTCAATTAAAGCTTGCTCTTACTTTTTTTTTGAAAAACGAACAGTTATTAGAACTTAGAACAACAATCTTGTACTTGAACTGACACTATTTTCTGGAAAAGAGAACGGGCTGGTCTTAAAATATGATCAAATGTCCTATAAGTAAGGCCGATATTTTAAATTAAGTACAATGTCCTTTTTTGTCATTAAAAAAAAATGTTATTAATAAAAAAAATAAACTGGGTACCTATTAAAAAAATTATCTTTCCACCAATGATCAAGCATTTTCTGTTCTTGTTCTTGAATTGAGAACGAAAACAGTTAAATCGACTACAAATTTCTGAGTGTTTTTTGCGAGGCATACGTCAAGCTTAGGTCTAGGTCCAGTAAACAAAATCTGCATACCTGGAATTTCGAATACGGCCTTAGAGTCCGAGTTAAGGGGCCAAATACTCCCTTTTCATAAGCAGAGACGTATACTGGTATATAACTTTCCCTCTGTTTATTCTTCGATAAATTTCTAATTCACTCAATGGAGTACATTATTGTGCTTCTAACGATGTACAAATGTTAGTTTTATAGAAGAAATAGAACAAAAGGACAAAATAAATCAAAACTTTTAAGAGGCCAATGTAATTTTGCGTTCAAAACTCACGAATATAATAAATCGATTAGAATTTCGATAAGATATTCCCATTTAACCATTTCTAGTTGACAAATATATATATTAGGGTGGGTTGATTTGTATGGACAAAAGTTAACCGATATCGCGACATCGATTTTTGATAGGATTTGGGCTCAGGTAAAAAGTTACACTACGCATACCCAAAAAAATAATTTTCGAGCCTGCGAAATTTCATTTTTTTCTCAGATAATCTTTTGTACATATAAATTAAAAAAGAGATACAACAATTTAAAATTTCGTCATATTTTAACATCTCCAAGAATCAATTTACAGTTTATACACTGCGAAAGGGCGCAAAATGCCCTCTTTCTGACAAGATATATTAATTTTGTTCGTTGGCTAAACAAAAATAAAGTTATGGGCCAATATATGGATCAACTAATGGAAGAGAAGTAATGGACTTGACACATTTTAGATATCAATAAAAAATGTTACCCGAACTTTCCGGAAAAAATGTAGTAAACAGACCTATTAAACATCTGAAAGCTTTTTTTAATTTCAATGCAGAATCAATTTATAAAACGTCCGTTTCCAAGTTTAATGCTAAATAAAAGTCCAGACACAATTTTGTTGAAAGCAGAAATATAGATCTGGGTTTAATAGCGCAACAAATCCAGGATGAGAGGAAAGAATAAACTATTTGATTTCCACATCATACGAATATTTGACCATTAATCCCAATTGATAGAAATAAAGTCTGACCACTTTCTATTTTCGATTCGTAATGGACATTATTTGGGATTCGCCCATACATAAACAAGCAATAGAAAGGAAATTTTCTTTTGAAAAAGTATAACAACTAGAATATCAAACAATACATTTTAATTGGTATTTTGATGGAGCAAAATTTGTTTGTTCAGCTAATTAAAATAAACAACAAACAAGTAAGGGTGTCTAAGTTTGGGTGTAACCGAATATTATATACTCAGCGTGAGTTTGAATTGTACATTAAATTTCAGAAAATTTACTTTTTCGAATTTCGTTACGACGGATTTATTATTTTTGAAGCTCTATAAATGTTTTGTAATGCAAGATTGGAAAATAGGCGCGGTAACACCCGTTAAAAAAAATTTCTCATTATTTCCTCTTACAATAAAATTTGGTAAGTGAAATACTATTGATACAAAACTATTTTTCGCTAGGATATAGCTTATTATTAAATTATAAAACTCTTTTAAACTTCTTTTATATAAAAGTGGACGTCGTCTTTAACCAATCCCCTCCATTTTTCCTGCTATAAGTTGAATATGTGTAACCATTCTGATTACGATGCGTTAATTTTTCTTCGACTTATGGCTCCCGAAACACAGAAAATTGTTTGATTATAAAAGGGGCCACACCCATATACAAAAATCATAAATTTAAATTTTTCGTGTTATAATTACACTTGGGAAATGGAAAACCATTTATATAGAGCTCTTTTTTGCAGAGGTATAGCTTATTTTATTCATCCACAACCCTTTTAAAAATCTTTTACATTAAAGTGGACGTGGTAATGCGTCGAATTTTGTAATAATAAGTTTAAGGGGTTTTGATTTATGATTAATAGTATTTATAAAATCGATTTTATTACAAGTGGACGGTGCCACGCCCATTTTCAAACATTTTTTTTTAATTTTTATCAAGAGTCTGAATATCAGTCCACACGCCAAATTTTAACATTCTACGTGAATTATTTATTAAATAATCGGGTTTTGTGTTTTCTAAAATGATATATATGTTAAAAGTGGGCGTGGTTGCCATCCGATTTCCCTAATTTTTAATAGCGATGGGAGATGAGCGCCGAGGACCCCGTACACTAAATATCAAAATTTTATTCTCAATATTTACTCGATTGATCATTTGCAACGACAGACGGAGGGACAGATCGACGCTAAATGAATTCCTAGTTTCGTTCTGAGCATTTTGATATATGTATGTCTATATTTATCTCGATTTGTTTATACCGATACGATGAACCATTATGTTACCAAAGTTGGTATACCCTCTGTGCAAAGCACGCTGGGTATAACAATATTGAAATTGTATGGCTTTAACTTAAATTTATATGTATGTATTTTTGTTATATCAAATTCCTGAAATCTTTAATAAAACGTTGTTTGTTTATTTTTTATTCACACGACTAAATTTGGGTATAAATTGCGCCCAAAAAATTTATCACGGTGTACTTTATATTTACAAAGGGTTAGAAAAAGTTTTAAATTAAAATGAAAGTACGCAATCCTCTTGGCTGTGGTTAGCTGCTTTCATATTGATTAAGACGCCAACGCGACTATAGCCGCCATCATGAAATATTGCTACCGAATATGGGCTTTCCTCAATTCTTATTTTTACACCATTTATAACGCGAAATTCTGCATTCGTATGTGTCAATTTCGCGTTGTAAATGGCCGAAAAATAAGAATAGAGGAAAGCCCATATCCGGTAGTAATATTTCATGATGACGGCTATCGTTGCGTTGGTTCCTTAGTCAATATGAATTCTGTCGTCCCAGTTGCGCATTGCGTAGTAAAGGCAGAACGGGATAAACTCGTCGTTGTACCTGGTGTAGCCGATGTACGTCAAATAAACAGAGGAAGAGGGCAACATCGCAGAGTATACACGGGACCCACCCATTTGCCGGGTACATATACAGATGTAACAAATGAAAAAGTTCGAAACTTTATAACATCCAAGATGTAACTGATAAATTTACTGTTGAGTGGAATATCACTCTAGCCGCGCTGAACGCCGAATTTCGAAATATTTTAAGATATGGCATTTTCGAAACAGCAGTTGAGATATGGTGATATTCCGCTCAGCTGTCGAAATGGCGATATTTTTTTATTGTATCATGTATAAATAAATTATTATGATTGTGAGTAAATAAATACTTTTTATTGTATGCAATGAATGTGTGAAGGATGCAAATGTCTTAAGTTGTGAGACCAAACTTTAATCACAATTTTAAAGTTCCCTTGTGCATGAATAGATCATGAGATAAAAAGAAAATTGCGGAATAACTCCGTGTAAAACAGCTGATCCAACAAATTTTATGGAAGCCATTGAATAACGCCTTTGTCATAACGATATCATAGCCAACCAATTAGTTTTCCGTGATATCCGTAATCTATACAAGCGGCGTATGCATCAGCCGTGCCATAGCCGTTCCGGTTATAATAATTTCCTTCGGAATAAAAAATGCTAAGTCCGGAAATAGTTTTTTCTGAAGGAATTTTATTATAAAAGGAATAACAGTTTAAGTACTTGATAAGGACTTTTCAGGCTCCCTATCTCGTTGCTCCCGTTCCAATGTAAGTTTTTTCCGAATCATCGCTTATGGCGATTTCTTCTTCCCCGGTTTGCAACGCCATCACCTTTTCCTTCTCATCCTTTCTTTTTTAGAAGTTTATGAGTTTAACTTGGTCGTGCGACAACCTGCCCGTCAAGGCGGGGTCAGCGGTCTAATGTTAAAAATGGGGATAAAAATCGTGCGCCACAACAGCGCCTCTTGCTGTGGTAAGGCCATCTTTACTTCCCGACGCGGCCCGGTATCGGGAAGGCTCTGTTAAAATACAGCCGATACCAACTGGCTGCAATTCATACAATAGGCACGGGTGAGCATAACACCCTGGATAAGGGTTTGGAAAGGTGTTCTGCGTCTTTTTCACCACTCCCGACGCGTATTAGCAGTCGACCGCTGTTCTAGAATTTTACCCATATATGTATGTACATATATTTTCGCTTTGAACTTTATCTTCTTTCTCCTTTGTTTGAGATTTTTGACTGCTGAGTGGAATATCACACTCCACAGCTGCCGTTTCGAAAACCGCTTATATTAAGAAAATTTTGATGAACGACCTCTATTGTAATTTGTTTGAGAAACGCCGTACCTCAGAATATTTTAGAACAAGTAAGAAAGGCTAAGTTCGGGTGTAACCGAACATTACATACTCAGCTGAGAGCTTTGGAGACAAAATAAGGGAAAATCACCATTTAGGAAAATGAACCTGAAATGAAAATAACCCTGGAATATGTTTGTATGACATGGGTATCAAATGGAAGTTATTAAAGAGTATTTTAAAAGGGAGTGGGCCATAGTTCTATAGGTGGACGCCTTTTCGAGACATCGCCATAAAGGTGGACCGGAGGTGACTCTAGAACGTGTTTGTACGATATGGGTATCAAATGAAAGGTGTTAATGAGTATTTTAAAAGGGAGTGGGCTTTAGCTCTGTAGGTGGACGCCTTTTCGAGATATCGCCATGAGGATGGACCAGGGGTGACTCTAGAATGTGTTTGTACGATATGGGTATCAAATTAAAGGTATTACTGAGGGTTTTAAAAGGGAATGGCCCTCAGTTGTATATTTGAAGGCGTTTTCGAGATATCGACCAAAATGTAGAACAGGGTGACCCAGAAGATTATCTGTCGGATATCGCACTGCATCCAGCACACATGATTGTTTCTGCTAAATGTATCGCTATTGGTCTATTCGCATATTCAGTCTTACATTGCTGCGAGTTTGCTATTTGAACGGACTTAGTTTTGAGAAGGGGAGAACCACTTAATCTGTCTACATCTAACGTACCCCATCCACTAACTTGCATCGACTTGCCCGGTGATAATTGAGCATCGCAAAGTAATATCGATTTTACTGCATTATTCTCTTGAAAGGAACTATCCACTTTAACAACAGCTACATCCATAAATCGTGTTTCTTCATCATAACAATCATAATATATACGCCGCACATTGCGACGTTGCGCTCTTTCTGTGTTTCTTTGACGTAGATCGGCAACACCAGCTACAAGGATGAGTTTCCACCGATCTTTATTTATTAGGCAATGGGCAACTGTAACCACAGAGTTCAGATTGACTAAGGCACCAACGCAAATATATTCTTCAATAGGAAATATATGAATTATTGCAACCGAATGTGGGCTTCTCTCTATTCTTATATTTTCGCCATTTATCATGCGATATTGCGCATTCGTACAGGTCAATAAGCAGCTAAGCAGGACAAATTGCAGCGCGAAATTATTGCTTAGATGCATTTTAGTTTTAAACGTTTTCTACCACTTTTTAAGTATAAAGTACACCGAGATTGATTTTGCGGGCGCTATTTATACCTAATTGAGGCGTGTAAATAAAAAATTAGATTTCAGGTATTTGAAAACAAAAAATTATATTTGAACAAAAATACATATAAATTTAATTTAAAGCTATACAATTTCAATCTTGTTATACCCGGCGTGCTTTGCACACAGAGTGTTATAACTTTGGTAACATAACGGTATAAACGAATCGACATAAATATAGGCTTCCGTATATCAAAGTTGAAAAAAGGAATTGATTTAGCTGTGTCCTTCCGTTCGTATATCGGTGCAGACGATAACTTGAGTGAATATTGAGAATAGAATAATTGAAATTTGATATAAAGGAGCCCTGGCGCTCATCTCGCTATTAAAAATGAGGGAAATCGGATGGTAACCACGCCCACATTTAACATATATGTATAACATTTTGGAAAACACATAAAACCTGTTTATTTAGTAAATAATTCATTGAATGGTAAAATTTGATGTTTGGAATGATATAAAGACTATTGATAACAATTAAAAAAAAATTAAAAATGGGCGTAGCAGCGCCCAATTTGTTATGAAATCACTTTTAAAAATATTTTTTGTTTTATCGACTTGTTGATAAAGAATTCAAAGTTTGATTCGAGCTCAAGGCCAGATCAATAATTTTTTTTACTAATATTGTTGTATTTATACTCAGTGGGCAGAGCTCACAGAGTATATTATTTTGATTGGATAACGGTTGGTTGTACAGGTATAAAGGAATCGAGATAGATATAGACTTCCATATATCAAAATCATCAGGATCGAAACAAAATTTGATTGAGCCATGTCCGTTAACACGATAACTTGAGTAAATTTTGAGGCATCTTGATGAAATTTGGTACGTAGATTCCTGGGTACTCATCTCAGATCGCTATTTAAAATGAACGATATCGGACTATAAGCCGAAAAAACCGAAAAAATGCGATAATTCATTGCCAAAGGCGGATAAAGCGATGAAACTTAGTAGATGGGTTGACGTTATGACGCAGAATAGAAAATTAGTAAGATTTTGGAAAATGGGCGTGGCACCGCCCACTTTTAAAAGAAGGTAATTTAGAAGGTTTGCAAGCTGTAATTTGGCAGTCGTTGAAGATATCATGATGAAATTTGGCAGGAACGTTACTACTATTACTATATATGTGCTATATAAAAACTAGCAAAATCGGATGAAGAACACGCCCACTTTTAAAAAAAAATTTTTAAAAGTAAAGTTTTAACAAAAAATTTAATATCTTTACTGTATATAAGTAAATTAAGTCAAAATTCAACTCCAGTAATGATATGATGCAGCAAAATACAAAAATAAAAAAAAATTTCAAAATGGGCGTGGCTCCGCCCATTTTCATTTAGTTTGTCTAGAATACTTTTAATGCCATAAGTCGAACAAAAATTTACCAATCCTTCTTAAATTTGGTACGGGCATAGATTCTATGATGGTAACTGTTTTCTGTGAAAATGGGCGAAATCGGTTGAAGCCACGCCCAGTTTTTATACACAGTCCACGAAAAATGAAAAAAATGCCATAATTCTATACCAAAAACGAAAAAAGGGATGAAACATGGTAATTGGATTGGTTTATTGACGCAAAATATAACTTTAGAAAAAACTTTGAAAATGGGTGTGACACCTACCATATTAAGTAGAAGAAAATGAATAAAGTGCTACAAAGCGAAATCAACAGACTTGGAATCTTGGCAGGAATACTGTTCGTGGTATTGCATATATAAATAAATTAGCAGTACCCGACAGATGATTTTCTGGATCACCCTGGTCCACATTTTGGTCGATATCGCGAAAACGCCTCCACATATACATCTAAGGGCCATTCGCTTTTAAAATTTCTAGAATCTAGAGTCACCCCTAGCCCACCCTAATGGCGATATCTCGAAAAGGCGTCCACCTATAGACCTAATGCCACTCCCTCTTAAAATGCTCAGTAACACCTTTCGTTTGATACCCATACCGTACAAACATTCTAGAGTCACCCCTGGCCCACCCTAATGGCGATATCTCGAAAAGGGCGTCCACCTATAGACCTAATGCCCACTCCCTCTTAAAATGCGCAGTAACACCTTTCGTTTGATACCCATATCGTACAAACATTCTAGAGTCACCCCTTGTTCCACCCTTTATGGCGATATCTCGAAAAGGCGTCCACCTATAGAACTAAGGATTACTCCCTTTTAAAATGCCATACACCTTTCATTTGATACCCATATCGTACAAACATTCTAGAGTCACCCCTGGCCCAACCTAATGGCGATATCTCGAAAAGGCGTCCACCTATAGACCTAATGCCCACTCCCTCTTAAAATGCTCAGTAACACTTTCCTTTGATACCCATATCGTAAAAAACATTCTAGACAACCCCTGGCCCACCCTAATGGCGATATCTCGAAAAGTCGTCCACCTATAGACGTAATGCCCACTCCCTCTTAAAATGCTCAGTAACACCTTTCATTGGATTCCCATATCGTACAAACACATTCTAGAGTCACCCCTGGTCCACCTTGATGGCGATACTCGAAAACGGCGTCCACCAATGAACTAAGGATCACTCCCTCTTTAAAATACTCATTAACACCTTTCATTTGATACCCATATCGTACAAACATATTCTAGAGTCACCCCTGGTCCACCTTTATGGCGATATCTCGAAAAGGCGTTCACCTATAGAACTAAAGCCCATTCCCTTTTAAAATACTCATTACCACCTTTCATTTGATACCCATACCGTACAAACACATTCTAGAGTCACCCCTGGCCCACCCTAATGGCGATATCTCGAAAAGGCGTCCACCTATAGACCTATGCCCACTCCTCTTAAAATGCTCAGTAACACCTTTCATTTGATACCCATATCGTACAAACACATTCTAGAGTCACCCCTGGTCCACCTTAATGGCGATATCTCGAAAAGGCGTCCACCTATAGACCTATGCCCACTCCCTCTTAAAATGCTCAGTAACACCTTTCATTTGATACCCATATCGTACAAACAAATTCTAGAGTCAGCCCTGGTCCACCTTTATGGCGATATCCCTAAATGGCGTCCATCCGTAGAACTATGGCCTACTCTCTCTTAAAATACTCTTTAATACCTTCCATTTGATACACATGTCATACAACCACATTCCAGGGTTACCCTAGGTTCATTTTCCTACATGGTGATTTTCCTTATTTTGTCTCCATAGCTCTCAACTGAGTATGTAATGTTCGGTTACATCCGAACTTAGCCTTCCTTACTTCTTTTAACTACAAAAGTCGCCATCCTGTAAAAAAGTTATTCTTTTAGATGAAAGTTCAGCGCATATTATATATTTTTTTCAAAAATATCGTTGACTTTATTATTGATCATTGTTAAAAAAAACATTTACTTTTTAAAAAATACTTTGGTTTTGTAAAATTTAATGATTCCTAAACGCAGTTATAAAGTAACATATTGTTACCTTCAAAATAAAATAAAAATTAGTAAGATACGACTAGTACAACCAAGTTATAGAATTTTGAATGTGGCCAAATTTGCCTAAATTTGCTTGACCAACGAATCTGAACACATGCAGATCTCGGCAAATCATTTTTTTTTCACAAATCCTGATATAGGTGTTTACTAATTTTGTGCAAACAAATTAGAAAAAAAGTTTGAGCTAAATCAAAATTATGAAATCCTAAAAGATGTACGATTTGTAAAATAATGATCCATATGGAAAATCTATATCTATCTCGAAGAGATTTTGAACCGAGTTTCTCTACCAATTTGCGTCGTGCTTTTTTTTCCAAATTTTCAATGTTGCTTTGACCGAGAGTTCCACTAACGATCTTCGGTGTGATAGGCGGACCACGCTACCCCAACACCACGGCGCACAGTGGCGTTTTTGCATGATTTAAAAGCGAAAAATTAATAACTCACTGAAAATTAGATATATTTCATTCAAGCCAAGTGTGTATGTTTGTATGCCTTACCCCCCTTCAGTGCGGATAGGCGAAGGAGGGTAGGGGGTTTGGGGGTTGGACCCCCCTCCAAAAAATTCGAGTTTACCCCAAAAAAACTTTCTTATAGCTTTATCTTGTTCTTTTGTTCACAATTGAATATACCATATTTAAATTTCTTATCTTCTTCAAACCATGAAGCAAACTTTCCAAGAAAATTAACTTTGGTGTAATTCACTTGAATCCATCTTATAAAAAGTTTGATAAAAAATTCGAACTTTACTACAGCATTCGTCATACAATTCCTCGTCTCTATTTACTCCCTCCCTAAAACAGTACACACGATGTCTAAAACGGCATTATCCTTTTGCTTTTGGCCACGTTCTGCAACCCACATCTCATACAACTCCCTCTTTGTTATCGTGATTATATCAAAACGGGGACCTACGGGGATGAAGAATCATTTGAGTTATATGTAATAATATTGAATTATTGTAGAAATACAAAAATTGTTGTGGTACAGCGCGGTTCAAACTATTGGCAGGCTTTCCTTTTCCCGGTTTTATATATTTTTTGCACAAAAATAATATACATTAAAAACTCACAATTTCGTAAAAAATACTTGACCAAAAAACTTTTCAACACATGCAAAATAATGTAATTACGGGTAGATTTTAAATAACCAAAAAATATTTTAGCTTTTGTTTCACCACAAAGTTTTATTTAATTTTAAACCACGCGTTATTTCACTTCCGTAAATTGTACTACTTAGCGCGTCATCAACAACTCACAGTTTGACAGCAGTTTATTCAATGAAGAACAATAATTATAAGAAATGATAATTACCGTTATATACTGTGGACATTTTAAATACAAACTGCATTCAAATTAAAAAAAAATCACTTGAATATGTTTACCTTTTGGCGTCTAACCCAAGCAAAAATGCCACTGTGCGGCGGCGCCAGTTGGGTCGAATTACTGCTTTATAACTATCTACAGCCAATTGTTTTGTATCGTCTAAAGATGGACTTACATGATCGCGTGGCTTCGCTTAGAGGTTATATTCGCTTTGATGGGACCCAAATGGATATGTAAATCCGCCTTAAGGCTGGTACGCTTGTGCGCCCCAGCCGGAATCAGTGCATTGTGTTAACGCAATTGCACTAGGTGATCTTTCGATGGTGCTCAACTGTCGAGAATTATAGCAAAAGGGAACTTTGTTCTCCACATCGACAAAAGGGTTAAAGTTGTAATAGAACTATAAAATCAATTTCCAATTAGTGGTATGGTGTCCTGGGTTCAACTCCCGGACAAAATAACACCAATAATTTTTAATCGGGTTCGCCCCTAGGAAATCATTTGGAAAACACTCCTAGTGTATTTCTGCCATGAAAAGCTTCTCAGCGGAAATGCATCTGCCATTCGGAGACCCTTACACAACAAGACCCATCGCGCTAATTTTTGGGAAAATTAAAAAGTAGGATGAAAAAAAATTGGAAGAGAAACTCGGCCTAAATTTCCTCTAAGTTAAATCGTGCCAGGTATATACTTTTCTTATTTTCTAATAGGAATTTTCAATTGAAGCGCATTAAATGGAATTATTTAAGAGGTAAAGCCACCTGCACGAGCAAAAACTACGTGGGACGTTTTTAAAAAGAAACCGAAGAATGTTGAGCAAACTCATAACAATTGCTGCAATAAGTATACATTTATTCCTCTCCAACAAGTTGCGTATAACCGGTACGCAGTGTAGAGGGCATAATTCTCGTCTGACTGCAATAAACAACATTTAGTTTAATATACTTTTTGTATTCTTAAGACTATAAGGTAGAATTTCGAGGAAATAAACAGATTTTCCAAAAGTTCAAAGGGGCTGTAGCCCCTTAAAATCAATCCAATTTTCATTGTTTTATTATATCAAAAAACGTTTAATGGGTTATAAGCTTTTATACGAGATATGAATATGTTTCAAAGGCTTCTTATAATAATTTAAAGCTTAACCCATGACGCAATAAAAACATACAGGTGAAACCAGTAATACAACAACAACAATTTGACGGCCCTTTTAATACGGTCATGAATTTCCAAATAGTAGGGAGGGAACATTTTTGGTATTATTTTGCTACTTTTTTACTACAGTGGTAATGCCATGTGCGAAGAAAAGCCAAATTCGATATATATTCACATTGGAAACAAGGAGATGAAAGAAAAGAGAATGGAAAACAGAGGAAATTGGAAGGAAAAATAAAGGAAGCTAGAAGGAAGGCGGACTTTTCCAAGAGGAGGATGGAGAATGAGAGTAAGCGTGGTCTACATAAATGTTTGTTTGTCTTGGAACGGCCAATCCGGGATACTCACCTGTATCTTCATGATATTCTTCCGGATCGTTAGTCATCTCATTGACGTCAACGGTCTGTTAGTTATTGACAATGTGACACCCTGAAGATCCAGCCATGCCGTTCCGTTGACCAGAACGTTGTCATTTCACATAAGCAGCTTCGTAATTTAGATGCAGTGAAATAATGCCCTAGACGCCAAAAAGTTTAAGTAATACCAAGGGCCTTATTTTATGTACAAAAAGAAAAAGCGACCATTTTCAAAAGCAAATACACACCGCAAGTGTTCTCAAATCGAATTCTAACCTAGTTCTCCAATCTTATTTTCGATTAAGAGAAGCACTAGAGAACTAACGTTAGATACTACGTATTCTGGGATGGTAGTAGCGTGCTCCGCCAAACACATTGAAGATCTTGGGTTAAAGTCCTTCGAAAAACAAAATAAACAACTTGGAAAAAAGTTATTTCAAAACAAGTTCTTTTAACAGGTTTTTTCAGAAACTAAAACGAAGCACAACGCAAATCCGTAGCGAAGTTTAGGCTTAAATTTCCTTGGAGGTAAAGCGCGCCAAGTATTTTCATACCTTTCATGCAAATGAAATGGTATATTAACTTCGTAACGAATCTCAAAATTGTAAGTCCTTAAAGGAAAACAGATAGACCCACCATTAAGTATACCGAAATTATCAGGATGAAGAGGTGAGTTGATTTAGCCATGTCCGTCTGTCTGTTTGTATGCAAACCGGCCGGATCGGACAACTATAACATATATCCCTCATACAAATGATTTTTCTGAAACGAGGTTTATTGTCATATCTTCGTCAATTTATCAGATTGAAGCTGCAAACTTCGCCATATGCTTTCGTATATTACACATATTGTTATCTGAAAAAATGGATGAGATCGGTCGTATATATAGCATATATCCCAGACAACCGATTGTTCAGATAAGAAACTTTTCGAAATTTCTGCCCCATTTTAACAGCTAGAAGCTTCAAATTTCACCAAATGTTTATCTATATAGCATATATAGTTGTCTGAAAAAAAATCATGGAGATCGGTGCGATATATATTATATACCCCATATAAACTGTCAATTTCGCCCACTTTTAATAAGAACAAGTAAGGAAGGCTAAGTTCGGGTGTAACCGAACATTACATACTCAGTTGAGAGCTATGGAGACCAAATAAGGAAAATCACCATGTAGGAAAATGAACCTAGGGTAACCCTGGAATGTGGTTGTATGACATGTGTATCAAATGGAAGGTATTACTGAGCATTTTAAGAGCGAGTGGGCATTAGGTCTATAGGTGGACGCCTTTTCGAGATATCGCCATTAGGGTGGGCCAGGGGTGACTCTAGAATGTGTTTGTACGATATGGGTATCAAATGAAAGGTGGTAATGAGTATTTTAAAAGGGAGTATCATTAGTTCTATAGGTGGACACCTTTTCGAGATATCGCCATAAAGGTGGACCAAGGGTGACTCTAGAATGTTTGTACGATATGGGTATCAAACGAAAGGTGTTACTGAGCATTTTAAGAGGCAGTGGGCATTAGGTCTATAGGTGGACGCCTTTTCGAGATATCGCCATTGGGTGGGCCAGGGTGACTCTAGA